>CM038680.1:265756519-265974816 GCA_021605205.1 Aegilops longissima | reverse complement strand
CCCTATAGGCTGACGCCAAATATTCCATCCAAAAAAACCGTATTTTGACTGTGCTTCAACTATATCAACTGTACTTGAACTGTTAGATAATCATAGTCGATGATAACATCACAGTTCCCACCGCTATTTCAAGTCGTCCGCCTATCTTTCTGATCTCATTCGTTTTCCGATCGCATAAAAAGTCATGAGATCAAAAAAGAAATGTGAGAATGTAGTTACAAATGTAAAAAAAGTCAATATCTCGTTCTCTTGTTCTTAAATCATGAATTGGATGATGTGCGTTTCATCAAGTATGAACATATTGCATTTTTTGCTATGCAATTTCAGTACCGGATCGACATCCATTTATTTTTGTGTCTGATTGGGCCAAACAAGGACCGAGACAATTCTGGCCTGTTAACGACCCGTGATGTGATTGGCACAATCATGGGCCGGGGTCTATTTCAGCCTGCTGCCGGCCCGTGAGCTATTCGGCATGTTTCAGGCCCAACCTACTTTTCAGCCTCCTAAAAGCCCATTGAGTTTCTTGCAAAAATAGGGCCGGCGATTTACTCGGCCTATTAAAGGCCCGAATATACTTGTGGGCCAGTTTATATTTAGGCCTGTTAACGGACCAAGATGACTGGGCCCATGATGCGGATCATACATAGTGATTTGCATGATGGCCCGATTATGTACCGTAATTTTACGGTTAGGCCGGTTTACTGCGAAGACATGATATATATACAGTAAAGTAACTGCAGCATCGTGAATAAGAAAAAACCTAGACTATACAATAAAGAAATTATGACATATTACATCCATTGGGCATCAAAGTTCGCCACTATGATTACATACACTGTGCATCAAAGATTACATACACTATACAATAAAGATAGCAGATTACATACACTGGGCATCAAAGATTTCCACCAGTGCAAATAAACATGCCGACAAAATAATGTACAAAACCGTCAGCACTTTAATAGAGTTCAAGAAAGGTTAGCCCTGCTCGGGAGCTGCAGCGCAAGCAGCTGAGCAAGCTGACGAGACTGCGCTTGTTTGACACTTATATCCTCCTCACTCTGAAAGATAAACAAGCAGACAAATGACAGGTTTGGCACATATAAGTATGAGTGCTGACAATTCATCACATTTCTTACTGACGAATAAAGTGACACAATTTAAAATAGCATTAACACAATATGGTATTGTTCAGGTCAAGACATGGCAGGAAATAACATTGTGAAGGAGTTGGCAGCTTCACGACACCACTGAACTACAGATCAAGAACTCATAAGTATCAATGGTTAGTGTGTTGTCAATTTATCCCATTTCAGATTGGCAAATAAAGAGACGTTTTAAATAATAGTAGAATGATATGACATTGTTCATAGTTAAGACATTGCAGAATATGACATTGTGCTGTAGTGGGTAGGTTCACGACACCACTGGATTACGGATCAAGAATAGAAGCATACATGCAGTGCAAAAGAAGATCACTTGCTCTGTATAGTTTAATTTACATGGTATGAAGAAGGAACTTGGTTGTACAACTGAAAACTTAAATTGAGAAGGACAAACTTTTGTTTATGAACTACATAATAAACTTTAAACATGCAATTTGATGCAAAAACCAAAAATAAACATTTGTTGCAGTCATGCCTAACCAAATATACACAACAAAGTTTGAAGGCTTGAGAAGGACAAACTTACATTATTGGTGAAGACAGGATCTATATAGCCCTTGTCCATGCTTGATGGGGGATTCAAGAAGTTTACCGCAGAATCTTCTTCATAAACATTGTCTTTATTCTACATTTTGTTAAGAGTAAATATAGATGTGATAATATAAGAAAAAAAATGGAGAATATTTAAGATAAGATGAAGAGTGATGCTACATAACCAAGTAGCTATAAATGTAAGTACAGCGATACAGGCAAAAGGTACAACCAAGAGCAATACAGAGCTAAACTTCTTCAGTACCATCGGTGTTATTCAACCTTATGGTAAGAGTAAATATAGATCTGATGTGTAGAAAATGGAGGGCAAAGGAAAATAAGCTGCAGAGTGATGGTACATGTACAACTAGCTGTCAATATAAGTACACTGATAAAGGACAGCAGGTACTTACAGGAACAATGTAGAGCTAAATTTTTTCATTAGCATTGGATATATTCTACACTAATGTAACCATTCATATAGATCAGATAATTTGAAGCGAACAATCGATAAGCAAGCTGTCACATAATGAACCAGGTATGTATGCAAGTACAGTGATACAGGACAACAGGTACTAACAAGAGCAAAGCAGTGGACAGTATATTTGTGATATCCTGTCGTCCTTTTCAAACTGGAATTCTTCTTCGAGCAGATTTCCTGCAAAAAAGATCCGTAAGGCACATGCGGAAAAGTAGAAGTTTAAATTGTCATGTGATATCATAGACAGTACCTCATCCTGGGAACGAGACCAGTGCATAAAAAGGTTTTTCCATTCAATGTCTTCTAAATTTAGCACAGGAGACTTCACCGGAAATTCGTTTATAGACTTGCCATCAAAGTGTGATTTCCTCAGGTAACATCGATACTGCTGCAATGCTTCCTTGAAAAGCGCAAGCAAGCTTTGCTCGTCATGACTATCCAGATTGACCCTCACCTACTTACAACAATGTAATGTAAATCACTGATGTGTTCAATCAGCAGAAAACAGGAAAATAATCACCATGAATAATAGCACTTACACGTAAGTGGGACAGGAAGATGTGAAAATGGTGTTTGTCTTCACTATAATCTTCCCATGATGGGAATATATGCACGTAGTCCCTAACAACATTGAAAGCATTGTATTTTAAACTGGGATTAACTGGAATGGGGTTCCAATCTGCAGGAATTGGCCGTCTCTGCAGTTGGGATAGGTCTTCGTCCGGTGGACTTGCTGTACTTCTTGCTGGAGTGGGATTTTTCTGTGGTACGGCTGGTGCTATGGCAACTGAAATCGGCATACCTTTTGCTGGAGTGCAGGTCCTGTGTGGTGGCGCTAGTGGTGTGGCCAGTGAAGTATGGGTACAGTCTGCTGGAGTCTGTCCTACATTTTGTGCCACTGGTTGTAGAGCCAATATAAGTGGGATGCTGTCTGATTTCTCCGGCAACACCACGTTTTTCAAGGACTTTGCTGGTGCTCCTTCAGGTTCGGCAATCACCCTCTTCCTTTCTGATGTCTGATGCACAAGAACAACATTTGAGTGGAAAAATATGGTATGATAACAGATGGAATATGTATTGATAGTGGATGGGCATGGCATCTTGACATATATGATGAGTAAACTAAGCAAATGGCGGTGCTACAAAGTAGAAGAAATGCAAGACAACTTATGCAAGATACACGCAATCAATAAAACCTTGCCAAATTAGAACAGGCACCTTGATGGGTGAACAGGACAGGCCATCTGCCTTTGACTCCTCGAGGTCAGAATACTCATTAGGATCATATTCTGAACAAGAATCTACAGGTGGGGAGCGTATGAGTTTTATTGCATCCAGAATGGCACTCAATGCCTTGGTGCCAATTTTGTAAGTCGTTGCAGTGTTCCATAATATTATTCTGATGCATGGATTCTGATATTCACTGTGATTACGTATAATATCCGAGAAGCATGAAAATATAAATAGTAGTGAGATTATCTTTGTAATACAGAGGATATTCTAATATAGGGGCGCCCCTGTAAACTCTTGTGTGCTATCATTGGATTCTGATGAGAGAGCCCATGTGTGCTGTAATATGGTGCGTGCATTAATTTAATCTGGCACAAATACACAAAAAAAAGGCTCCAGAAGTAAGGATAGTTGACATATGATAGGTTCATAATATACTGTATACAGAGTTTATTGCCAAACCATGATAACAAGAGCACACAACAACTAGGCAGATCGTAGTTTACATAAAAGGGGTACACCATAACTAGGATATATAAATCGGGAAAGTGGAACTGGCTGGAAATTATGGTGTTGTATTGCCGCTACTAATTGAAAGCCTATCGATCACGTACAAGCCAACTCTATCAGCTGTTGACTGCAGATGTCCCTGCTCCCTTTCCTAACAAGGAACATACTGTATGTACTAAATACAGAATAACAAAAGAGTGACATGTTAAAGAATAGAAGAGGAAGCATATTCTTGAGGTTCCGCTTCATTGCATACAGTGTTGGTTGCCCACTCATGATGAATCGCAGCGCCCAAAGAAATGCAATTCCATGCTGTCTCTCTATATGTGGCCACATGCATTTGGAAAATCAAGTGGGAGTATTACCTGACCAATTAAATGTGTGCCTATTAACTAATATCAGTATCATATCACAATTCGTATTTGAAGAAGTAAGCTTTGGACTTATGATTGGTGTGTTGTTTAGCTTCAAGAGTGGACTGCTGCTAGTGCGACACAAAGCAGCTACGCAGATCATAATGTAGATATAACGGGAAAACCGTAAGCATCACAAGTAAGATCAGCAAAGTGGAACTTGCTGGAATATATGTGCTAGTATTGTCGGTACGGCTAGAAAGGCTTCGGATACCAGCTCTCTTCAACTGAAGGTGCGGTACTGTTAACATCCATGTAACTCTCAAAGGCGACATAGCTCCCCGCATTTCCTTGCTAATCTTATAGGATTCAAGTGGGCAGGCCACTACAATTCCTATTCCTATGTTTACAAAATCCTACGAATCAAAGAGGCCCGAAGAGTTCAAAGTGTCCATCACAACCGACCGTGTAGACCTCTACACTGCAAATGTCCTGCTCATCTTCACTACAAGGAACATACTGTACTACTATTATACTCCCTCCGTTCCAAAATATAAGTCTTTGTACAGATTTCCACTATGGATCACATATAGATGTATACAAATAAATTTTAGAGTGTAGATTCACTCATTTTGCTCCATATGTAGTCCATGGTGGAATCTATACAAAGACTTGTATTTAGGAACGAAGAGAGTACTTATTAAAGAAGAACGGAAGAGGAACATGCTAAAGAAGAGCAAGCAAATTTTGGATAATAAAATGTTCGTTGCGTAGTCCCCACACATGATGAACTAGAGCGCATTAAGAATGCAACTCCTGCTGTCTCTCTATACGTGGTGCACGTGTTTTTTGAAAGTAAAGTAGGAACATTAGCTGACCAATTAAACGTTATCTGTTTTAGTAATATCAGCATCATATCAGATTCGTATTTGAGCAACAAGTTTGGAATTATGAGTGTCATGTTGTTTAGCTTGATGGATTCAGGAGCAGTGCTAAGCAAGTACGATGATGGTACTGAATATAACGGCATGTCTGCATGCAAGTCACGTGACTATTGTCATTTGGGTCAGTCGACCATTTCAGACGGTTGGATGAAGATCCTACGTCTCCTAACCCTTCTTCTTCCTCGTCTCTGATTCTTCGCATACAGAACACCGCACGGGCCGCCGGTCGAACCACCGGCCCCCACCGCCTGTGTTCCTCCGCCACCGCCACCCCCACCCCGCCCCCACCCGCGTCGAGTTTTCTTCGTTCGGCGAGCCCCCACCACCGCCCCCACAACCACCGTCCCCACCCGAGCCCCTTCCTTCGCACCGGCGAACTCCGACAAGCTCTCAAAAATCGACTGACCCAATTTTGAAATTTAGTCCACTGTCATTTAACTAGTGTGGAATATAAAAGGGGAAAACCATAAGCACTGCGAGTATAGTGTTGAGCGTGCCATGGCGGATCTGAAGGTGCAAACTGGACAAAGGCAACTTCGCAACCAATGTTTGCTTTCAACTAACAAGTAAGTGATGGACAAGAAATCAGAGTAAAGCAGTGGCGATTTATTTTCTTGATGCGATAAATGAAAGAGTACCGCCTCTGGTGCGGCGCCGCGTATGTGTCTGCTGAGAATTTGACGGTGCTGCGGTAGCGATGGCTGTCGGCGACGTGGAAGCAGATCTAGGAGGGTAGACGGTGGCGGCGGGGCGCGGTGGACGAGATGGTCGTGGGAGCGTCGCCGACAAGGTGGACGATGGCGGGGATGAAGCGAGAGAACGGGATGCAAGGATCCCGGTCCGAAGCCGTGGATGAGAGAGGTCGATCTCTGTAATGGTCGACGGCGTCGGGGTATCAGCTCCGGCATGGTGGAGGAGGACGGCGGTGGATGGGGTGGCGGACGGAGGAGGCTGGGGTGGAGAGGGTGTTTTGGCGCCCACGGAGTACGAATGGGGAAATGGAGAGAGATAGGAAGGGGGAACCATGTCTTCAGGGCGCGCTTGTCTCAAATGCGAGGAATTTACAAACTTAGCCCCCGTTTAAAATTTCCTACATCACAACAATATTAGTCGGTTGGGGATAGGACGGTAATCTCACATACACCAAATATTTGCCGACGAGAGTTTGTTTTTGGCGCCCACCGTGTATGAATCCGAGAGGGAGTCGATTTTGGCTGAGGATACACTGTGTTTTGGCACCCACCATGTATGAATCCGGGTGAGAGGCGGTTATGTCACGTTTGAGTGAAATTACAAACCTACCCCTATCGAAACCTATAGAAATCGAGCCGATAGGCTTTGCGTGGCAGTGATAGGCAGTAATTTCCATCTCGCAGATTTTGGTTTCGGGCGGTTACTGTGACTTTCCCCGCTTCGTTCAAATTTTTGCAGAGAAAGAGTGCACGTTTACCGTGCCAACTCAATTCGAATCCAGTTTGCATTCTATTTTTGTTCTGGCGGGATCCATTTTTTATTGGAATAAAATTCTATATACATCATTTATATATATATACTTTCAAAAGCACAACAAAGAATTCTGCTCCTTTATATGTATAGTATGATTTACAAACACAATGATCTCAAAATCATATGCTTGAATTCAAAAAATTTAAACCAAATTATGTTCTACTAAAATGTATGGATCAGTAATATCTACATATTAAATAACATAGATGCGCATGAATTCATATGAGTATGCATGTTTGATAGATCAATTTTGGTTCGAGTATGAATTACACGTATCATCATCTCGAATTCAAATATTTGAATCCCTTTTATGTTGACTCCTTTCACGCCCATCTCTCTCGCATGCATGCTCCTTCATGTAGATATCACTCTCTTTTCTCCAGCTCACCCACACGCTCACTTCATGTTTCTCCTATCTTCGCAAATATGGTTTCTCGACGTCTCCCTTGAGAAGTGTCACACTCTCCCTATCGTTATACATTACATGGTTTTCATTATCTCTCACGTCTCTACCGTTCTCTGTCTATCACTAGGTACCTAAGCTTTCTTTTTCACCGCAACACACACAGTCTCACTCATCTTTCACTTTGTCTTTCTCTCTATGGGGTTCTCTCACACACCCTATATGTCTCTAGATATGACTCATACCACTAAAATTACTCTCTCATGCAGACACAACATTTGTTGTGGTCTCCTTTCTGTCTCCACCCCAGTTATAAAACTGACATTATTCATTTGTTTACCGACCAGACAAACTCCCCCCCCCCTCTCTCTCTCACACACACACAGAACTCATGCTTCCACTCCCCTTCCCGACTACCGTCTCTCTCTCTCTCATACACAAAACTCTCACTTTCGCACCCCGACTCGTATTTCTCTCACAAACATTTATCGACTAGCCTCTAGATAGGTTTATACACCCGCACATTCGTGCTTCCACTATCGCATACATGTCTCTCTCGCGCTCCTTGTATCTATGTAGATTTTTCTTCCCTTCTTGAGACACACCCTCTCGATCGTGCACACACACACTATCGCCTCATTTTAAGCTGATACCTCTCGTACACACACTCTTTGTGTCTTTGTCACACATGCACTCTGTCCTCCTCCTCTCTCCCTCTCTCACACACACACACATGGGCTTTTTGCAACAACTAGCAAGATGCCCATGCGTTGCACGAAACATCAAGATGCATTTGTATGAGTAGTTTATCTTGTGGGAGAAAAGGATGAACGAGGGAAGGACTTATTTGCAAATGTGGAGACGGGTGTGGGTATCTTTTGCAAAATTGCCATAGTTTCTTTTCTATCCGCCAGATATAAATCGGACGGCCTATATTGCAGGATGGCAGGCACACCATCATCACCAACTCTGTTTTTTTATCTCTACTCTTATAAAAAGCATAGTCGGTGATGATGGTGTGCCTGCCATGCTGCAATATAGGCCGTCCGATCTATATCTAACAGATAGGAAGGAAACTATGACAATTTACCCACACTCCTCTCCACATTTGCAAATAAGGCCTTCCCTAGTTCATCCTTTTCTCCCGCAAGATCTTGATGTTCCGTGCAACGCACGTGCATCTTGCTAGTAAGAGTAGAAATTAGACATATACCACTTCTCGAATCTGGAAACCAACATCATTCCTCCCTTATCTCATCAAAACCGCCAAAGGAATATATTTTGAGTGAAACATAACATATTTTTAGTGATATATGTATTTCAAAACTAGACTCTTTTTTCTATCAAATCGGTGAATATGTATTAATCAACTTTGATCGTGTGGCAACGCATCGTTCCACAATGTAGTGCCTATAGATTTTTTAAGAAGTCAAACTTTGCAAACTTTGACCAAGTTTGTAGAGAAAAATATTTATATCTACAATAGCAAAAATATATAATGCAAAACTACATCATATGATGAATCTAGTGATATATGTTCCACACTCTAGATGTAAATATTTTTCTCCACAAACTTGGTCAAAGTTTGTGAGGTTTGACTTTTTCAAAAAATCTATAGGCACTACATATGGAACGGAGGGAGTAGTTATTACCACTATATAATTTTTTGGACACCAGACAAACGGTGGAGTACATATACGAAGAGAAGAGGCGCACACACGCAGTCGGTCTCTCGCTGTCTCGCACACATGATAGTTACATAAAGGCACCGTTAACAAATAAACCCTAAAACCCTAGGTGCACGATTGCTACATGCGCGGGTACCGGCTACGTGGTGGAGCGCACCTTTGTAGGAATAGTCAGCTCGCGTCATGCTTTGATCCGTAGGAGTTGATGGTCGGGGCCACAAGTGAACGACCTGGAGGCGGTGGCTCGCCAGTTGCCACAGATCGAGTAGCCACGTTTAAAATATCATTTTTTAGCAGAGTCGGTAGTTTTTAGAACTATTGGTATGGAGCGAAAATGGAATTCGTAACTACTACCTCCTTGGCGTATGATTGTATGGGTTTATGTTGCGACATGTTGAACCTGGTAGTTCTAGGGCAAATACTATGGTTTAGATGTTGGTTTTCAGTAATGAAAATCAGAAGGGGGAAATACTTCTTTGATAAAAAATCTACTACCTCCGTTCCAGTTTACTAATCCCCATCGTAGTTTGGGTCAAAGTTTGTCCACGAATTTTACTTGTAAAATGTGAATGGAAAACGAAATTTTGTTATACCCAAACAAAAAAGGACTGGAGGGAGTGATTGCTCTAACACAGACGCGACCTCTCATAGCGTAGGCATTGAACCGGCATGCCGGCCAAGAGGGCCCCACTCGCTGCAGGGCCGGCTAAACACGCCTCCTCGCCGCATGTAACCGGCTTCAGACTGCCCCGCCTGCCTCCATTGAATCCGCGCGTGTGCCGGCAACACATCCTTCCGCGAGCCGGCCGACATTTTAGAACACAAAAAATGAACAAAATATAATTAATTACGCATGGACTTGACTTGTTGTGCTCGCAGTGGTAGCAGGAACTAGAGGTTTTTCTTTAATTATAACTCTCCTCACATTTTTTTTGGCTTTGAAGTGAATCATGGTTGTGGACATTATCTATGAATGTGCAGATATCTGTGAACATGAGTTTGGTGTGGAAGTTGAACTTGGAATGTCGGGCTTGCGTGTGAACTATACCATGTCCAATGCTTCGTCTGTTATTGTTTGGAAAGTAATTGATGCTATTATATGACCCGAAAAATATTATTTTGTGCCACATCAGTAGATGCACGGACATCACAAGAGGCATGCTGACCGGATAAACATTTGAACCTAGCTATTATGAAGGAAATTTTGTATTGCCAACAGTTTTAGATAGCAGGAGACGCCTAGCCTGCTCTGCCTCTGCTAACTTATTTCTGGCTTCTTCCATCTCTTCTTTGACTTGGGTGAAGAGAGCATATGATTGCTCTTTTTGCTTCTTTAGGAACTCAGCTACATTCTCAAGGGCTGCTGCACGCTTTCTTTCAGCCTTTACTAGAGCCACGAGGACACGAACAGCTGACGACTCCACCTGGCTTGTGTGTAATCCAGCATCATCTGGGAATTTGCACCTTGTGTCTAATCCAGCATCATTAGGGAACTTGCACCTTGTGTGTAATCCAGCCTCATTTTGGAAACATGATCTCGAGGTTGACCATACTTCCCTCCTCGCAGGAACTGCATCCTGACATGAAGTTACTTCTTTTTTAGATCAATACTCAAAGCAATCCAGATCCATTTAGTAGAAGCCAGATAAACATGACTCGCAGAAGTGAATTCAAAAGGACAAATATAAAAACAGACTACAAGGTGAGAACACCCACTTCCTACATCAAGCTTAAAACGAAAGCATTAGGACGATTAAGACTCTTATTTCACATCAAAGAACACGAGGCTAAGAGAAACATAAACTACAACATATACACATCGAAGAACACGAGGCTAAACGAAAGTAATTGAAAGGGTGTTACTTACCAAAGCTCGTTTTATAGGTTCGGTGCAGCTCCTCTTTAACTTGCCACGCTCCTTGAAGATGTCCCCAATATCCCGTGTTTGGTCTTCATTGCTCCTCTGCATGTTCGCACTCGTGGTTTTAAAATCTCAGCATGGCAAGAAAAATATACTACTAGTAATACTCACGCATCTTGTGGGCAACATTAAAGCACTAAATGCGCCATGTTAGAGCATCTCCAACGTATAGGTAGCGCGCGCTTTAAAAAGCGTTCTGATCTTTGAGATCGAGAAGTAGAGATAGAGAGTAGAGACTAGAGAGTAGAGGATAGTTATTAGCAAAGATATAGCATAGATAGATGTCGATAGATGTCCTCCTCGGTGATGTCCTGCTCCGACGTCTCAATGTAGGCGTGAAGATACCGATCGTCGTCGGATTCCCAGGGCGACGCTGCTCCTAGCCTCATGTTGAATTGAGCATCTGCTTTTCGCGTATGCTTGTCCTCGCGATAGGCGGCTGCCCTCCTCTTCTCCCTCTCCGCCCTCCTTTGCGCGTAGAACTCGCGCTCGTTGATGATGTCCTGCGGGAAGCGTTGGCGCCACAAAGCCATGGCTTCCTCGTCCATCTCGGCAATGCCGAGACGGTGCTCTCGCCTCCGGTTGTCGCGATGATCCTTGTCGGTGATAAGCCACGGCAGAGGCGCGAGCTCCTGCGCCCGCTCCCGCGTCGGCACGTTGGAGAAGTTCAATGTTCTATGAGGCCATCGGAGGCGCCATGCCGCTGTGTTGTATGCGTGGGCGGCCTCGTTGGCAGTGTCGAAATTGCCGAGGCCGAGGCGCATCCCGCGGAACTGGATCTCGGAGGAGAAGCCGCTGGAGGGGCGCGCGCGGACGCCGCGGTATCCCCAAGTTTCCCGGCGACGCGACGACATGGTGGCGCAGCGGTGGCGAGGCGAGAAAGAGCAGGAGAGAGCGCTGGCAAGGCACAGAGCGGGGAGGGAGCGATGGCAAGGCACAGAGCGGTGGGAGGGTGTTGGATTTTATAAAGCGCCACGGACGCCACAGCCAAAAAACTAGCGCCACCGACCGATTTTTCACACAGCGCAAATCCTTTTCCGACGTCCCTGCTATCTCTACTCTCTTCTCTACTGTTATATTTATTTTATACTAGCAAGATGCCCGTTGATAACCCACAAGTATAGGGGATCGCAACAGTTTTCGAGGGTAGAGTATTCAACCCAAATTTATTCCTTTGACACAAGGGGAGCCAAAGAATATTCTCAAGTATTAGCAGCTGAGTTGTCAATTCAAGCACACCTGGATAACTTAATATCTGCAGCAAAGTATTTAGTAGAAAAGTAGTATGGAAGTAACGGTAATGGTAGCAAAAGTAACAGTAGATGTTTTGTAGTAATTGTAAAGTGGCAACGGAAAAGTAACTAAGCAAAGAGCAATATGTGAAAAGCTATTAGGCATTGGATCGGTGATGGAGAATTATGTCGGATGAGATTCCTCATGCAAAAGTTATAACATAGGGTGACACAGAACTAGCCCCAGTTCATCAATGTAATGTGGGCATGTATTCCGAATATAGTCATACATGCTTATGGTAAAGAACTTGCATGACATCTTTTGTCCTACCCTCCCGTGGCAGCGGGGTCCTATTGGAAACTAAGGGATATTAAGGCCTCCTTTTAATAGAGTACCAGACCAAAGCATTAACACTTAGTGAATACATGAACTCCTCAAACTACGGTCATCACCGGTAAGTATCCCGATTATTGTCACTTCGGGGTTAGCGGATCATAACACATAATAGGTGACTATAGACTTGCAAGATAGGATCAAGAACTCACATATATTCATGAAAACATAATAGGTTCAGATTTGAAATCATGGCACTCGGGCCCTAGTGACAAACATTAAGCATAGCAAAGTCATAGCAACATCAATCTCAGAACACAATGGATACTAGGGATCAAACCCTAACAATACTAACTCGATTACATGGTAAATCTCATCCAACCCATCACCGTCCAGCAAGCCTACGATGGAATTACTCACGCACGGCGGTGAGCATCATGAAATTGGTGATGGAGGACGGTTGATGATGACGATGGTGACAGATTCCTTCTCCGGAGCCCCGAACGGACTCCAGATTAGCCCTCCGGAGATAGATTAGAGCTTGGCGGCGACTCATATCGTAAAACGCGATGAATCCTTCTCTCTGATTTTTTTCTCTCCGAACATGAATGTATAGAGTTGGAGTTGAGGTCGGTGGAGCACCAGGGGGCCCACGAGGCAGGGGGACGCGCCCAGGGGTTGTAGGCGCGCCCCCCACCCTCGTGGATAGGGTGTGGTCTCCCTGGCCTTGATTCTTTCACCAGTATTTTTTATTAATTCCAAAAATATTCTCCGTGAAGTTTCAGGTCATTCCGAGAACTTTTATTTCTGCAAAAAATAACACCATGGCAATTCCGCTGAAAACATCGTCAATCCGGGTTAGTTCCATTCAAATCATGCAAGTTGGAGTCCAAAACAAGGGCAAAAGTGTTTGGAAAAGTAGATACGATGGAGAAGTATCAACTCCCCCAAGCTTAAACCTTTGCTTGTCCTCAAGCAATTCAGTTGACAAACTGAAAGTGATAAAGAAAAACTTTTACAAACTCTGTTTGCTCTTGTTGTTGTAAATATGTAAAGCCAGCATTCAAGTTTTCAGCAAAGATTATGAACTAACCATATTCACAATAACATTTAGGTCTCATGTTTACTCATATCAATGGCATAATCAACTAGCGAGCAATAATAATAAATCTCGGATGACAACACTTTCTCAAAACAATCATAATATGATATAACAAGATGGTATCTCGCTAGCCCTTTCTGAGACCGCAAAACATAAATGCAGAGCACCTCTGAAGATCAAGGACTGATTAAACATTGTAATTCATGGTAAAAGAGACCCAGTCATAGTCATACTCAACATAAACTAATAGTAATGCATGCAAATGACACGGTGCTCTCCAACTGGTGCTTTTTAATAAGAGGGTGATGACTCAACATAAAAGTAAATAGATAGGCCCTTTGCAGAGGGAAGCAGGGATTTGTAGAGGTGCTAGAGCTCGATTTTGAAATAGAGATAAATAATATTTTGAGCGGCATACTTTCATTGTCAACATAACAACTGAGAGATCTCGATATCTTCCATGCTACACACATTATAGGCGGTTACCAAACAGAATGGTAAAGTTTATACCCACCACCACCAACAAGCATCAATCCATGGCTGGCCCGCAACAACGGGTGCCTCCAACTAACAATAGTCCTGGGGGAGTTTTGTTTGCAATTATTTTGATTTGATTTGAGCATGGGACTGGGCATCCCGGTGACCAACCATTTTCTCTTGAGTGAGGAACGGAGTCCACTCCTCTTGAGAATAACCCGCCTAGCATGGAAGATACAGACAACCCTAGTTGATACATGAGCTATTCGAGCATACAAAATAGAATTTCATTTAAAGGTTTAGAGTTTGGCACATACAATTTTACTTGGAACGACATGTAGATACCGCATATATAGGAAGGTATGGTGGACTCATATGGAATAACTTTGGGGTTTATGGAAGTGGATGCACAAGCAGTATTCCCGCTTAGTACAAGTGAAGGCTAGAAAAAGACTGGGAAGCGACCAACTAGAGAGCGACAACAGTCATGAACATGCATTAAAGTTAATAAACACTGAGTGCAAGCATGAGTAGGATATAATCCACCATGAACATAAATATCATGAAGGCTATGTTGATTTTATTTCAACTACATGTGTGAACATGTGCCAAGTCAAGTCACTCGAATCGTTCAAAGGAGGATACCACCCTATCATACCACATCACAACCATTTTAACAACATTTTGGCACACAAGGTAAACCATTATAAACTCCTAGCTAATTAAGCATGGCATAAGCAACTATAATCTCTAATTGTCATTGCAAACATGTTTCATTCATAATAGGCTGAATCAGGAACGATGAACTAATCATATTTAAGAAAGGTCGAGTTCATACCAGCTTTTCTCATCTCAATCAGTCCATCATATATCGCCATTATTGCCTTTCACTTGCACGACCGAATGGTGTGAATAATAATAATAGTGCACGTGCATTGGACTAAGCTGGAATATGGAGCATTCAATACAAAGGAGAAGACAAGGTAACATGGGCTCTTTGTTAAATCAAGAATAATGCATATAAGAGCCACTACAATATTTTGATCATGGTCTTCTCCTCTCGACCCCCAAAGAAAAGAAAGGAAATAAAACTATTTACACGGGAAAGCTCCCAACAAGCAAGGGAAGAACAAGAAATCTTTTTGTGTTTTCTCTTTTAATTATTACTACTACAAGCATGGAAAGCAAACTAGCTAAAAGCTACAAATATTTTTTTTTGTTTTTCTTAAGGTTATTCAAACACACAAGAAGAAAGCGAGAAAAAGAAAATAAACTAGCATGGATAGTACAATGAAAAAGTATGATGTAACATCCCAAATTTCCTATTTGGAATGTTTTACAATTATAGCTAAGCATCTATGCATATTGGTTGAAATTTGAGTGGCATTTGAAGTTTCAGAAGTTTTGGAGTTGTTGGCATTTGAATTCAAAATTTTGGTAGTGGAAATTATTTCAAAACTATGCCTGATAAATACTTGAGAAAAAGTATGAGAGGAGTAAACATGACACTCCAAAAATATCAGAGGAAAAACATTGCCGAAAAGTTTGAATTCAAATTTGAGTTTTATTTGGAATTTTAGAAAAATGATTTTTTATAAAGTTTGGATTTTGCCCCTGGAAAAATGTTCAAATCATAGGGAATATTCCCCTGATCATTTTGATATATATATGTCCTATATAAAATATTTATATTTATTATGTTTTCTCTCTCTAAAATTAAAAAAAATAGAAAGAAGGACCCAGGCTAGCTGTGCCAGCCCTGCCCGGCCAGCCGAGGCCCACCAGCCAGCGCCAGCCAGCCCACCCAGCCAGCACCACGAACCGCCCACGCCCGAGCGATCGAGCCCCCCACACGCCCGAATCGGCCGCACCGTCGCCCACCTTCCCGTTCCCTCACTCGTGACACGGGCCCCACCCCGTCGTCTTCCCCCTTGCGCAAGCCAACCGCCCCCGCGCCACGCTCGCGGATCCATGGATCCGGGATCCGCCGCGATTCCCTCGCCCGATCGCCCCCTCCTCCAAGTCGAGTGCCCCCCTATATATACCCCTTCCCCTCGCCCCGTTTTCCCCCTCGCCCCTCGCCTAACCCTCTCTCCCTCGCCGCATCGCTCGCCGGAGACCCAAGAGTGCCGCCGTCGCCATTAGCCCGTCCCGAACGCCCCGGCCACCCTCGAGCTCACCGCTGCCATCCCGAGCTCCCGCCCGTCCGTCTTCCGCCGGAGGTCCCCGCCGACGTCCCCGACCACCGAGCCGCGGAGTTATCGCCGCCGAGCCGCCGTCGCCGTCGAGCATGTAAGTCGCCGAGTCCCGTCGCCGTTCGATCTAGATCGTAGGGTTAGGTTAGATTCCCCCGAAGGGGTACGGTTTAGTTTTAGTGAACCGGGTTTTGTCCCGGTTAGTTCCGGTTTAGTTAGGGGTTTTTATTAAACCGGCCGACTCGGTTTTACCACTAGGGCCCGATTAGTTATATTACGCCCAGGGCGCTAGATAGGCCCATTAGCCCGTTTTTCTTTTTTGTAATATTTTTTTCATTTCTGTTTTTAACAGAATAGTTTCAGTTTTGTAAAATTCATATCTTTTAATCTACTTAATATTTTTAAGTGATTCTTTTTTTGTTGGTTTGCAAATTTCTTATAGTTTCTGTAGAAAAATATAATTAGTCATGTTAAAATTATTTAAAATTGCTTTATTTTAGATTTAGGCAGAATAGTAATTCTGCTATAAAATGAGTTAGGAATATTATTTGTTGGTGATTCTTTTTGTCACAACTTTGTTTTGACATTGCTTAACCGTAGGAATTTATTTGGGCATTTTAGGATTAATAAAAATAGTTTTAACCAGAATCATGTTATTCCTATTTATTTAATTAGCTACTGTTTTCCTATTGTTTTAATTAACAAATAATTTTATTTCTCCTATGTGATAGTTTATTCTTGATTAGTTTCTGTAACTTTAGAGCATGAACTTTTATTTATAATAAATAAAACTTTTATTTTATTTTTCTTACTAGAATTTGCTTTAGGCCTAATAGGAGTTTTATAATAGTTTTTAAGGTGATTCTTTTTGCTCCTAGTTGCTTGATGAATTCTTTTCTGTTAGGTAGCATAAACCCATTCTTAGGTTCTGTTAAGAAAAATTTTGATAGGTAAAACTATTCTTAGTTGTTGCTTGATGTAGGAAAACTTTGAGTTGGATTTCCTTGAGTTTTCTTTGGATTTTGATTTGTTTGTTTTTGTGTGTTTCGTATTACTATGTTGTTATGCTAAGTGATCATGTGCTATATGCTTATTATGATTGTTGTTTGCCTCGGTAGAATTTCCGGAGTGCGAAGCTTGCTACCACGAGTCCCTAGTTTACGAAGATCGTCAGCAAGGCAAGTCATTGATCATGTTTCTTTACAATACCTATGATTTTTATTGCATTAGAATTATACCTCCCCACCATGCATGCAGTAGGTGAACTTTGAAGTTATGTTCTTGAGTAGTATCATGAGGTAGGATGAACCCAATTCCCCTTGTTACCATTGCCCGGGACGAAGTAGTTTATTTTTTCTATGCTCGTAGACGGGGTTGGTTGAGTGAATTCATAAGGGAGATGTGAGAGTCAAGATGATGACAACCCCATGAACTTCAAGCTCAAGATGGACTTCGAAATTCACTACTGGGTGGAGGACGGTTGACGGGCACCTGGAGAACCCAAAGGTTGGCGGGATGCATGGAGAAGTGCCATGACATCTTGCGGAAAGCTTCACCCAGCCACGAAGAGACGGATGGATACCCCATTGACCGGAAGCTTACCTGTGCAGCCGTAAGCCATTATGGGCTCTGGCTTGGTTAACCCTAGTTGTGACTCTGGCCGGACGGTGCTACGAGATGTAGAAGAACGGTAGGATTGGATGGGTACCGGCAGTGGCCAGAAGAACTCTTCGGAAGACCCTGTTTCGTTCATCCCGTCTTCAAACACCATGAAGTGCGAAGACTTAAAAGGAGGAACGATTCTTGCGGTAAAGTCGCAAACCTCTGCGAGCAAAGATCTAATCGATTAGCCGTGTCCCGATTACGGACAATTTGAGCCTCGGAACTTGGAAGTATTCGAAATCTCAACATTGAAATTAATAAATTAATTGAGGGGTTATTAATTAATATTTGGGAATGAGACATTGGTTGGTGGAACCATCTCAATAATTACCAACAATTTTGTAGTATTTGCAAACAAGTCCTTATTGTAGGGAAAACTGCTTTTAGCAAAATGATGAAACTTAGAGCCCCACACCAAATTGCATATAGTGTTAGTAATTTTATTGTTATTTTCTCTTCATGACTTGCCAGCATATTCAAAATGCTGACCTACACGGCTGCAACGTCTTATGTTGCGAGGAGTATTCCGATCGGGGAGTGAGGCTACGCTCGCGCTTGGCGATTGCCCTTTGAGTCGGATGGACTCGCTATTCTTCTCGCTTCCG
The DNA here is from genome assembly GCA_021605205.1 of Aegilops longissima. Lineage (NCBI taxonomy): Eukaryota > Viridiplantae > Streptophyta > Magnoliopsida > Poales > Poaceae > Aegilops > Aegilops longissima. Next base: position 265,956,473 of record CM038680.1, on the reverse strand, counting down.
CAGCTTTACTTAGTTTATTTCTCATGAGTTGGCCTTTGGCGAATTTATTCTATTGTAATAAAGACTCGATATGAGAACCGTGTAATAAATTCAGGTGTGATTGAACTTTGAATTATTTCATCAATGTCTTGTGAGTGCCAAAGATGATCTTGGGATGGTATGCAACCACGAGACTTGACCGATTTTGGGTCGGGTCGCTCTGAGAGATGGTATCGAGCACAAGCTGGCCGTGGGATGTAACCCCTAGGATCGGAAAGCCATAGGAAGAGACTATTTATTTCATGTCCTTATCATTCCGTAATTCTCCTTTGCTCATTTCGACTCCTCTCCGATTTCCAACATTCTAGATGGCACGAGTTCACCCAGTTTTGCTACGGAGTTTTGCTAGCGGATGAGGCGATGCCTTTCGGCGGAAGCTGGTCCAGATCGTGAAGAAGCTGAAGATTGCTCGCCCTCGATCACCGGAAGCCTACCAATGCACTTCCGACGGATACCCGCTTCTGATCGAGGTGCACATTCGAGGAGAACCTTCGAGGACATCTGAACCTATTGACTTGAGTTTACGAATTCAACTGGATCCTCGGAAGAGACATGGCGATTTATCGTGCACTTGGACATCTCCAGAAGAGTACAAGGCGAGCTCGATCCATCGACCTCGCCATGGTTTCTCGCAGAGCAAGGAATGGAGATATCATCCGTCACGTGTGAGGACGACTCCATTCTCTCATATGTCCAAGACTTGGAGTGTCTCCTCGAGAAGCGGAGATCCGCACTCGCCGTAACTTCGAAGGTACACAGAGGCTGTTGTTCCGTGAATGGGCTGGAGGAGAAGGCACACGCAGACTTCCTTGACCATGAGGAAGAAATCGCGGACTTCATGGAGAGAGTCGACAACCTGAAGATGAATGTTGCCGCATTAGAGGAAAAGATGGACTTGGGAGAGGACCTTTTTCCGAGTGGAGATGACGGACCTCTCGTGAGCAATGATCAGGATTATGAAGGGAGCTCCACTGGAGAAAGCCGCAAGAGGAGGCGCCGCAACAGAGGACGCCACACCGGAGGACATCGCACTAGAGGACGCAAGGATTATTGATGAAGACATTTAGTCGACCGCCATGTTATTTTACTTTTTAAATCGATCGGTTAGGTCGTTATTTTGATTAGGCGTGAGCATTTTGTAATCGAGTTTGAACCATGTTTGAGTGGATTGAATAAATGATTGGTGTGATTATGTTTGTGCATTCATATGGGTAGTGATATTTCTCATTAGACCATTGTTCTATTCTAATTTTCTCATCCACTCCAAAACACCAGATGCCTCCGAGACATGACCCGGTCTCAACTTCCGCGGAGCTCACCCACTGATCCAGCAGCGTAATGCCCTCATCGCAGATGCTCATCCGAACGAACAACAACAACAACAACAATCCACCGCCACCACCCCTGTTGACAACTTGACTCGATTCCTAAGGCTGAATCCGCCAGTGTTCTCTAGCAACCCGAGCCGATTGTGGCCGATGATTGGCTCCGCAAGGTCGGAAGGAGTTAGTCACTTTGTTGGATGCACCGATGCAGAGAAGGTGCGCTTTGCGCGCATCAACTTGATGGACCTGCAGCTTCTTGGTGGGATAACAACACCGCCACTTATCCCATCGGCACCATCACGTGGGATCAGTTCCAGCAGGCCTTCCGCACCGCTCATGTTTTAGCTGGAGCCATGAGTCTGAAGAAGCGTGAGTTCCGCAACTTACGCCAGGGGAACCGTCTTGTGGGACGATGCGTGGGCGAGTTCAGCAAGTTAGCTCGCTATGCCTCGGATGATGTGGCCACGATGCCGCAAAGCAGGAAAAGTTTCTCGAGGACTCAATGACGAGCTGGGTATGCAGCTTATGGTGGCTACTTTCACCAACTACCGGGAGCTGGTAGACAAGGCCACCATACTTGAAGGCAAGCAGCAGCAGATTGATAGCATAAGCGGAAGTATGGTCAGGGAAGTACAACTCGAGCTCAGCGAAGCCCGATATGCCCCATACTCGGGAGGGCATACCCATCACAACCATGGAGGACATAACCATGGAGGAAATGGGAACAACCGCAACCAGGACAACAAGTCGAGGCAATGGAAATGGCAATGGAAACGGCAATGGCAACCAGCATCGCCCTGCCCGCTCCGAAAGATCTGAGTCACATCACTGCTTCAAGTGCCGGAAAACAGGCACTATGCCACCGACGCCCGGAGGCCAAGCAGAGGAATGGAAACGGCAATGGAAGCTCAGCGAAGAAGCCCAATCCTTTTCCTCGTGCTCGGGTGAACCACATTGACGTGGAGGGCGTCTATGATCAGCCGAACAATCGTGGTTGGTAAGTTTTATTAAATTCACATCCAAGATTGGTACTCTTTGATTCGGTGCAACGATTCATTCATATCAAGGGTAGTTGTGGAAAAGTACGGGTTGCCCACTAAAACCCTTAGAAGCCCCTTCGCGTCGGTTCCACAGAGGAGAAATGATGGCAGGTTTAGGCCGTCATGCAACCCTCAACATCGAAACCATAAATTTCCGCAGACCTCATAGTATTGGAAACCCGGACCTTGGATGTAATCCTAGGCATGGATTGGTTGACGGTTTGAAGGAAACATAGATCGTGCCCGCAAGTCGATTCTGCTCACCACCCCGGAGTAGAAGAGGATCAAGTATGTATCCGGATGTAGCGGATGAAGAATCGGTGAATTCCCTCACGGAGTTGTTCAGAGGAAGTGCCGAGGTGCAAGATTTTCCCGATGTGTTTCCGGAGGAATTACCAGAAATGCCACCGACGAGAGACATTGAATTTCTGATTGAGCTATTGCCTGGCACAGCCCCAATATCCAAGAGACCCTATCGGATGCCACCGAACGATTTGAAAGAGATCAAGAATCAAATTAATGAGTTATTGGAGAAGGGATATATTCGGCCAAGCTCATCACCTTGGGGAGCCCCAGTTCTTTTGGTAGAGAAGAAGGATGGAACACTGAGAATGGTTGTGGACTATCGTTCGTTGAACGACGTGACCATCAAGAACAAGTACCCTCTGCCGATGATTAATGACCTATTTGATCAGCTAGTTGGAGCCAAGGTATTCTCCAAGATCGATCTTCGATCAGGGTATCATCAGTTGAAGATTCGTGAAAAGGATATACCCAAAACAGCATTCACCACCAGGTATGGTTTATATGAGTATACCGTCATGTCATTTGGATTGACTAATGCCCCTGCATACTTCATGAATTTGATGAACAAGGTATTTATGGAATATCTGGACAAGTTTGTCGTGGTGTTCATCGATGATATACTGATTTTCTCCAAGAGCGAGGAAGAGCATAAGGAACATTTGCGTCTAGTTCTGGAGAAACTTCGAGAATATCAGTTGTATGCCAAGTTCAGCAAATGTGAATTTTGGCTGAAGGAAGTCGGATTCCTCGGACATGTTATTTTCGGAGAAGGAATAGCAATTGACCCCGCCAAGGTTGAATCAGTCACCGATTGGCAGTCGCCCACCTCAGTCAAGGAGATCCGCAGTTTTCTCGGACTCGCAGGATATTATCGGAGGTTTATTGAGAATTTCTCGAAGATTGCCAAGCCCATGACTGAGCTGTTGAAGAAGGAAGTCAAGTACATTTGGACCGAGGATTGTGAAGCCGTTTCTGTGAATTGAAGAAGCGTTTGGTTACAGCCCCAAGGCTGATTTTGCGGACATACACAAGGATTACGGGTATATTGTGGCGCTTCTCGTCGGGGACTCGAGGAGTACTCATGCAGGAAGGAAAAGTTGTAGCTTATACCTCCGGACAGCTCGACCTCACGAGATGAATTATGCCACACATGATTTGGAGTTAGCAGCCGTAGTGCATGCACTCAAGACTGGAGACATTTCCTTATCGGAAACCGTTGTGATGTTTACACAGATCATAAGAGCTTGAAGTATATTTTCATGCAAAAGAGTTGAACCTCGAGCGGAGGAGATGGCTAGAGTTAATCAAGGACTATGACATGAGATTGCATTACCACCCGTAAGGCTAATGTTGTAGCAGATGCTTTGAGCCGTAAGAGTTATGTGAATACTCTTATAGCGGAGGATTACCCGAGAGTTAGTCGATGACCTCGAGATCTCCGATCGGAGATAGTTCCGAGAGGATATGTTGCAACTCTGAAGATCAGTCCACTTTGGCGAAAGAATTCGTGAAGCTCGGAAGTCGGACAAGGAAATTGATGAGATAAAGAAAAGATGAATGAAGGAAAAGCTAAAGGATTTCGTAAGGATGAATACGGAGCTATATGGTTCGAGGATCGTATTTATGTACCCAATGATCCCGAACTCGTGAAGCTAATTCTTGAGGCTCATGATTCACCGTACTCGATTCACCCCGGTAACACCAAGATGTATTTGGATTTGAAGGAAAGTTTCTGGTGGATAGGTATGAAGAGGGATATTGCCGAGTACATAGCAGTATGCGATGTTTGCCAACGAGTAAAAGCAGAACATCAGAAGCCAGCAGGGTTACTTCAACCTTTGCCGATTCCCGATTGGAAATGGGAAAAACTTGGAATAGATTTTATCACAGGATTGCCCAGAACCCGTTCAGGTTATGATTCCATCTGGGTAGTGGTTGATCGATTGACCAAGGTAGCTCACTTCATTCCCGTGAAGACTACCTATACCAGTGCTAAGTTGGCCAAGATATACATGACCAGGATCGTATGTCTGCATGGAGTTCCGAGGAGTATCGTGTCGATAGAGGAACACAATTTACCTCAAAGTTTTGGAATCGGTTGCATGAAACTTTGGAGTGCGAGGCTGGAGTTCAAGACAACCTTTCATCCGCAGAGATGGATGACCGAGAGAGTCAACCAGATTCGGAGGACATGTTGAGAGCTTGTGTGCTAGACTATGGGTCTAGCTGGGATGATAATTTGCCATACGCAGAGTTCTCATACAACAACAGTTATCAGACCAGTCTGAAGATGGCCCCTTTCGAAGCTCTATACGGAAGGAGGTGCGGAACACCATTGCTGTGGGATGGTGTTGGAGATCGAACACTTTTCGGTTCCGATCTTATCAGAGATTCCGAAGAGAAAGTCAAGCTGATTCGAGATAGACTCAAGATAGCACAGTCGAGACATAAGAGTTATGCCGACAGTAAACGCAAGGAAGTAACTTACGAAGCAGGAGACCGAGCATATCTTCGTGTGTCTCCACTTCGTGGAATCAAGAGGTTCGGTGTTAAAGGAAAGTTAGCACCCCGGTTCATTGGCCCCTACAAAATCCTCGAACGTCGTGGAGAAGTTGCTTACAAGTTGGAATTGCCGGAAGGATTGTCCGGAGTTCATGATGTCTTCCATGTTTCTCAGCTGAAGAAGTGTCATGCCGACAGTGCCCCTAGAGGCCATACAGCTCGACAGTGATCTGACTTATAAGGAGAAACCCGTCCGAATTCTCGAGACTGCGAACAGAGTCACCCGCAGCAAGATCATCAAGTTTTGCAAGGTGCTGTGGAGTCATCACTCCGAGGAGGAAGCCACCTGGGAGCGAGAAGAAGACCTTCTTCGAGACCACCCGCACCTATTTGCTAGCCAACCCGAATCTCGAGGGCGAGATTCATCTTAAGGTGGGTAGGTTTGTAACATCCCAAATTTCCTATTTGGAATGTTTTACAATTATAGCTAAGCATCTATGCATATTGGTTGAAATTTGAGTGGCATTTGAAGTTTCAGAAGTTTTGGAGTTGTTGGCATTTGAATTCAAAATTTTGGTAGTGGAAATTATTTCAAAACTATGCCTGATAAATACTTGAGAAAAAGTATGAGAGGAGTAAACATGACATTTCAAAAATATCAGAGGAAAAACATTGCCAAAAAGTTTGAATTCAAATTTGAGTTTTATTTGGAATTTTAGAAAAATGATTTTTATAAAGTTTGGATTTTGCCTCGAAAATGTTCAAATCATAGGAATATTCCCCGATCATTTTGATATATATATGTCCTATATAAAATATTTATATTTATTATGTTTTCTCTCTCTAAAATTTAAAAATAATAGAAAGAAGGACCCAGCGCTAGCCGAGCAGACCAGCCCAGCCAGCCGAGGCCCACCAGCGCCAGCACCCGGCCCAGCCAGCGCCCACCGAACCGCCCACGCCTGAGCGACCGAGCCTCAGCCGAATCGGCCGCGCCAGATCGCCCGCCCCGTTCCCGTTCCCTCACTCGCTGACACGGGCCCCACCCGTCGTCTTCCCCTTGCATAGCCAACCGCCTTGCCGCTGGCCACGGATCCGGGATCCGGATCCGCCGATTCCCTCGCCCGATCGCCCCCTCCTCCAAGTCGAGTGCCCCTATATATACCCTCCCTCGCCCGCTTCCCCTCGCCCTCGCCTAACCTCTCTCCCTCGCCGCATCGCTCATGGAGACCCGAGAGCGCCGCCGTCGCCATTAGCCCGTCCCGAACGCCCCGGCCACCCTCGAGCTCACCCGCTCCCACCCCCGAGCTCCCCGCGCCCGTCCGCACCCGTCGAAGGTCCCCGCCGACGTCCCCGACCACTGGAGCCGCCAAAGTCGTCGCCGCCCGAGCCGCCGTCGCCGTCGAGCATGATAAGTCGCCGAGTCCCCGTCGCCGTTCGATCTAGATCGTGAGGTTAGGTTAGATTCTCCGAAGGGTACGGTTTAGTTTTAGTGAACGGGTTTTGTCCCGTTAGTTCCGGTTTAGTTAGGGTTTTTATTAAACCGGCCGACTCGGTTTAACCACTAGGGCCCGATTAGTTATATTACGCCTGGCGCTAGATAGGCCCATTAGCCCGTTTTTCTTTTTGTAATATTTTTTCGTTTCTGTTTTAACAGAATAGTTTCAGTTTTGTAAAATTCATATCTTTTAATCTACTTAATATTTTTAAGTGATTCTTTTTTGTTGGTTTGCAAATTTCTTATATTTTCTGTAGAAAATATAATTAGTCATGTTAAAATTATTTAAAATTGCTTTATTTTAGATTTAGGCAGAATAGTAATTCTGCTATAAAATGAGTTAGGAATATTATTTGTTGGTGATTCTTTTGTCACAACTTTGTTTTGACATTGCCTAACCGTAGGAATTTATTTGGGCATTTTAGGATTAATAAAAAATAGTTTTAACCAGAATCATGTTATTCCTATTTATTTAATTAGCTACTGTTTTCCTATTGTTTTAATTAACAAATAATTTTATTTCTCCTATGTGATAGTTTATTCTTGATTAGTTTCTGTAACTTTAGAGCATGAACTTTTATTTATAATAAATAAAACTTTTATTTTATTTTTCTTACTAGAATTTGCTTTAGGCCTAATAGGAGTTTTATAATAGTTTTTAAGGTGATTCTTTTTGCTCCTAGTTGCTTGATGAATTCTTTTCTGTTAGGTAGCATAAACCCATGCTTAGGTTCTGTTAAGAAAAATTTTGATAGGTAAAACTATTCTTAGTTGTTGCTTGATGTAGGAAAACTTTGAGTTGGATTTCCTTGAGTTTTCTTTGGATTTTGATTTGTTTGTTTTTGTGTGTTTCGTATTACTATGCTGCTATGCTAAGTGATCATGTGCTATATGCTTATTATGATTGTTGTTTGCCTCGGTAGAATTTCCGGAGTGCGAAGCTTGCTACCACGAGTCCCTAGTTTACGAAGATCGTCAGCAAGGCAAGTCATTGATCATGTTTCTTTACAATACCTATGATTTTTATTGCATTAGAATTATACCTCCCCACCATGCATGCAGTAGGTGAACTTTGAAGTTATGTTCTTGAGTAGTATCATGAGGTAGGATGAACCCAATTCCCCTTGTTACCATTGCCCGGGACGAAGTAGTTTATTTTTGCTATGCTCGAGACGGGTTGGTTGAGTGAATTCATAAGGAGATGTGAGAGTCAAGATGATGACAACCCCATGAACTTCAAGCTCAAGATGGACTTCAAATTCACTCTGGGTGGAGGATGGTTGACGGGCACCTGGAGAACCCAAAGGTTGGCGGGATGCATGGAGAAGTGCCATGACATCTTGCGGAAAGCTTCACCCAGCCACGAAGAGACGGATGGATACCCCATTGACCGGAAGCTTACCTGCGCAGCCGTAAGCCATTATGGGCTCGCTTGGTTAACCCTAGTTGTGACTCTGGCGGACGGTGCTACGAGATGTAGAAGAACGGTAGGATTGGATGGGTACGGCGGTGGCGGAAGAACTCTTCTAAGACCTGTTGCTTCATCCGTCTTCAAACACCATGAAGTGCGAAGACTTAAAAGGAGGAACGATTCTTGCGGGTAAAGTCGCAAACCTCTGCAGAGCAAAGATCTAATCGATTAGCCGTGTCCCGATTCACGGACAATTTGAGCCTCTGGAACTTGGAAGTATTCGGAAATCTCAACATTGAAATTAATAAATTAATTGAGGGGGTTATTAATTAATATTTGGGAATGAGACATTGGTTGGTGGAACCATCTCAATAATTACCAACAATTTTGTATTATTTGCAAACAAGTCCTTATTGTAGGGAAAAACTGGCTTTTCGCAAAATGATGAAACTTAGAGCCCCACAGCCAAATTACATATAGTGTTAGTAATTTTATTGTTATTTTCTCTTCATGACTTGCCAGCATATTCAAAATGCTGACCTACACGGCTGCAACGTCTTATGTTGCAGAGGAGTATTCCGATCAGGAGTGAGGCTACGCTCCGCGCTTGGCGATTGCCCTTTGGAGTCGGATGGACTCGCTATTCTTCTACGCTTCCGCAGCTTTACTTAGTTTATTTCTCATGAGTTGGCCTTTGGCCGAATTTATTCTATTGTAATAAAGACTCGATATGAGAACCGTGTAATAAATTCAGGTGTGATTGAACTTTGAATTATTTCATCAATGTACTGTGAGTGCCAGCATGATCTTGGGATGGTACAGACACAGAGACTTGACCGATTTTGGGTCGGGTCGCTACATATGAGCACCGGCAACTAGAATGATTGTGTGAACATGAATGTAATGTCGGTGAGAAATACGTACTTCCCCAAGCTTAGGATTTTGGCCTAAGTTGGTCTATGCCCAGGGATCAAAGCTACTCTCTCCGGTGTACCGAGGAGGATGCTCGGGGTGCCACTGGTTGGCGATCTCCTCCGGATCTCATGATCGAGATGGCCGTGGAGGAAGTCGATGAGGCCTCCGTGGTGCGAGGGAGATTATATTTGGGCTTCTTATCCTCTTCACTTTGCTTATCCTTTGAGCTTCGGCTCGAAGAGCCCCTCAATAATCTCTTCATCACTTTCTGAAAATTTCTGAAGTTTTTAGTAACTCAAAATAAAAGTGAACCAAACTCAACAAAATTGATAGCAACTACTCCCACAAGTGCCTAGAGACTATATCATGCATTATAACTACTTGGGACCAAACAAGCTCAAGAACAGGGTCACCTCAGCAGCAAAAATTTGCAATAAATAAAGCACTAGAACAAAAACTAATTGGACCATTGGAGGAGTCACATACCGAAGAACAATCCCCCAAAGCAGTTTTGTGAGTGGAGCTTTGAGCAAGGAGATCGAAAATGGCAGCAAGATGAGCTAGAGATCATTCTTGAGCTAGTTGGTGATTTTTTTGGGAGGAAGGAGTGTGTGGGTGCTGGAATAGGTGGAGGGGGGCCACCAGGGGCCCACGAGGCAGGGGGGCACGACCAGAGGGGTGGGCGCGCCCTGGACCCTCGTGGCCAGGTGCTGGCTCCCCCTGATGTGTTCTCAGTGCAGGATATTCTAAAATATTCTAGAAAAAAAATCATATTTCATTTTCGGGATATTTTGAGAACTTTTATTTTCGGGGTATTTTTTATTGCACGAACAATTCAGAAAACAGACAGAAAATACTATTTTTGCTTTATTTAATCTAAATAACAGAAAGTAAAAGGAGGGTACAGAAGGTTGTGCTTTCTAACTTCATCCATCTCATGTTCATCAAAAGGAATCCACTAACAAGGTTGATCATGTCTTGTTAAGAAACTCATTTCGAATAACATGGAACCGGAGAAATTTCGAATAACACTAGGTTACCTCAATGGGGCTATGCACATCCCCAACAATAAGAATATCATATTTCTTCTTGACAGTAGGAAGAGGAAATTCAAAACCTCCAATAATAATCGATGAAAAATTTCCAATAGAATTGATATTGTGGACTTGAGGTTGTTTCCTCGGAAAGTGTATCGTATGCTCATTACCATTAACATGAAAAGTGGCATTGCCTTTGTTGCAATCAATAACAACCCCTGTAGTATTCAAGAAGGGTCTACCAAGGATAATCGACATACTATCGTCCTTGGGAATATCAAGAATAACAAAGTCCATTAAAATAGTAACGTTTGCAACCACAACAGGCACATCCTCACAAATACCGACAGGTATAGCAGTTGATTTATCGGCCATTTGCAAAGATATTTCAGTAGGTGTCAACTTATTCAAATCAAGTCTATGATATAAAGAGAGAGGCATAACACTAACACCGGCTCCAAGATCACATAAATCAGTTTTAACATAGTTTCTTTTAATGGAGCATGGTATAGTTGGTACCCCTAGATCTCCAAGTTTCTTTGGTATTCCACCCTTAAAAGTATAATTAGCAAGCATGGTGGAAATTTCAGCTTCTAGTATCTTTCTTTTATTTGTAACAATTTCTTTCATGTACTTAGCATAAGGATTTATTTTAAGCATATCAGTCAAAAGTATACGCAAAAAGATAGGTCTAATCATTTCCGCAAAGCGCTCAAAATCCTCATCATCCTTTTTCTTGGATGGTTTAGGAGGAAAAGGCATGGGTTTCTGAACCCATGGTTCCCTTTCTTTACCGTGCTTCCTAGAAACAAAGTCTCTCTTATCATAACGTTGATTCTTTGATTGTGGGTTGTCAAGATCAACAACAGGTTCAATTTCTACATCATTGTTATTGCTAGGTTGAGTATCAACATGAACATCATCATTAACATTATCACTAGGTTCATGTTCATTACCCGATTGTGTTTCAGCATCAGAAATAGAAATATCATTGGGATTCTCAGGTGTGTCAACAGGTTCACTAGAAGCATGCAAAGTCCTATCATTTTTCTTTTTCTTCTTCTTAGAAGGACTAGGTGCATCAACATTAGTTTTCTGAGAATCTTCCTCAATTCTCTTATGGTGGCCCTCAGGATAGAAAGGTTCCTGAGTCATTTTACCCCCTCTAGTCACAACTCTAACATCATTATCATTTTTCTTATTATTTAATTCATTGAGAAAATCATTTTGAGCTTTAAGCACTTTCTCTACTTGAGTGGTGACCATAGAAGCATGTTTACTAATAAGTTTAAGTTCACCTTTAACTCTAGACATATAATCACTCAAGTGTTCAATCATATAAGCATTACGTTTCAATTGTCTACCAACATAAGCATTGAAGTTTGCTTGTTTAACGATAAAATTATCAAACTCATCTAAGCAATGGCTAGCAGACATATAACGAGGAATACCACCTTCATCAAATCTATAGAGAGAATTTACCTTTACTACCTGTGTCGGGTTATAAAGACCATGTATTTCTTTAATAGGTGGTAAATTCTTAACATCTTAAGCTTTAATACCCTTTTCTTTCATAGATTTCTTTGCCTCTTGCATATCTTCAGGACTGAGAAATAGAATACCCCTTTTCTTCGGAGTTTGCTTAGGAGTTGCTTCAGGAAGTGTCCAATTATTTTCATTGATCAACATATTATCCAATAGAAATTCAGCTTGATCAACAGTTCTTTCCCTAAAAACACAACCAACACAACTATCCAGGTGGTCTCTGGAAGCATCGGTTAGTCCATTATAAAAGATATCAAGTATTTCATTCTTCTTGAGAGGATGATCAGGGAAAGCATTAAGTAATTGGAGAAGCCTCCCCAAGCTTGTGGGAGACTCTCTTCTTCAATTTGCACAAAATTGTATATTTCCCTTAAAGCAGCTTGTTTCTTATGAGCCGGGAAATATCTAGCAGAGAAGTAATAATTCATATCCTGGGGACTACGCACACAACCAGGATCAAGAGAATTAAACCATGTTTTAGCATCACCCTTTAATGAGAAAAGAAATAATTTAAGGATATAGTAGTAACGAGTTTTCTCATCATTAGTGAAAAGGGTGGCTATATCATTTAATTTAGTAAGATGTGCCACAACAGTTTCAGATTCATAGCCATAAAAAGGATCAGATTCAACCAAATTAATTATCTCAGGATCAACAGAGAAATAATAATCCTTATCAGTAACACAGATAGGTGAAGTAGCAAAAGCAGGGTCATATTTCATTCTAGCATTCAAAGATTTTTCTTTCAGCTTAGCTAATAATTTCTTAAGATGATATCTATCATTGCAAGCAAGAAATTCTCTAGCAGTTCTTCATCCATAACATAACCCTCAGGCACGACAGGCAATTCATATCTAGGGGGAGAATCTTCATCATCACTTTCATCAAAATTATCAGTTTCAATAATTTCATTCTCTCTAGCCCTAGCAAGTTGTTCATCAAGAAATTCACCTAGTGGCACAATAGTATAAAGCATAGAAGTAGTTTCATCATAAGTATCATGCATAGCAAAAGTGGCATCATCAATAACATGCGACATATCAGAATTAATAGCAGAAGCAGGTTTAGGTGTCGCAAGCTTACTCAAAACAGAAGGTGAATCAAGTGCATAGCTAGATGGCAGTTCCTTACCTCCCCTCGTAGTTGAGGGAAAAATCTTAGTTCTTTCCTCTTTCAAGTTCTTCATAGTGACCAACATATATAAATCCCAAGTGACTCAAAGAATAGAGCTACGCTCCCCGGCAACGGCGCCAGAAAATAGTCTTGATAACCCACAAGTATACGGGATCGCAACAGTATTCGAGGGTAGAGTATTCAACCCAAATTTATTGATTCGACACAAGGGCTGAGTTGTCAATTCAACCACACTTGGATAACTTAATATCTGCAGCAAAGTATTTAGTAGCAAAGTAGTATGGAAGTAACGGTAACGGTGGCAAAAGTAAAAGTAGCAGTTTTGTAGTAATTGTAATAGTGGCAACGGAAAAGTAACTAAGCAAAGAGCAATATGTGAAAAGCTCGTAGGCATTGGATCGGCGATGAAGAATTATGTCGGATGCGATTCCTCATGCAAAAGTTATAACATTGGGTGACACAAAACTAGCTCCAGTTCATCAATATAATGTAGGCATGTATTCCGAATATAGTCATACATGCTTATGGTAAAGAACTTGCATGCCATCTTTTATCCTACCCTCCTGTGGCAGCGGGGTCCTATTGGAAACTAAGGGATATTAAGGCCTCCTTTTAATAGAGTACCAGACCAAACCATTAACACTTAGTGAATACATGAACTCCTCAAACTACGGTCATCACTGGTAAGTATCTTGATTATTGTCACTTCGGGGTTAGCGGATCATAACACATAATAGGTGACTATAGACTTGCAAGATAGGATCAAGAACTCGCATATATTCATGAAAACATAATAGGTTCAGATCTGAAATCATGGCACTCGGGCCCTAGTGACAAGCATTAAGCATAGCAAAGTCATAGCAACATCAATCTCAGAACATAATGGATACTAGCGATCAAACCCTAACAAAACTAACTCGATTACATGGTAAATCTCATCCAACCCATCACCGTCCAGCAAGCCTATGATGGAATTACTCACGCACGGCGGTGAGCATCATGAAATTGGTGATGGTGGATGGTTGATGATGACGACGGTGACGGATTCCCCTCTCCGGAGCCCCGAACGGACTCCAGACCAGCCCTCCCGAGAGAGATTAGATCTTGGCGGCGGCTCCGTATCATAAAACGTGACGAATCCTTCTCTCCGATTTTTTCCCCCAAACGTGAATATATAGAGTTGGAGTTGAGGTCGGTGGAGCACCAGGGGGCCCACGAGGCAGGGGCATGCGCCCAGGAGGGGTAGGCGCGTCCCCACCCTAGTGGACAGGGTGTGGGCCCCCTGGCCTTGATTCTTTCACCAATATTTTTTATTAATTCCAAAAATATTCTCCGTGAAGTTTCAGGTCATTCCGAGAACTTTTATTTCTGCACAAAAAGTGTTTGGAAATTCTGCTGAAAACAGCGTCAGTCCAGGTTAGTTCCATTCAAATCATGCAATTTAGAGTCCAAAACAAGGGTAAAAGTGTTTGGAAAAGTAGATACGATGGAGACGTATCACCCATGCGTTGCACGTAACATCAAGATGCATTTATATGAGTAGTTTATCTTGTGGGAGATAAGGACGAACGAGGGAAGGCCTTATCTGCAAATGTGATGACGGGTGCGGGTATCTTTATGCAAAATTGCCATAGTTTCCTTCCTATCCGTAAGATATAGATCGGACGACCAATATTGCAGGATGGCAGGCACACTATCATCACCAACTCTGTTTTTTATAAGAGTAGAGATTTAATATTTATCTCTACTTCTCTAGTCTCTGCTCTTTTTTTCTTTTAAAAAACAGAGTTGGTGATGATGGCGTGCCTGCCATCCTGCAATATCGGTCATCCGATTTATATCTGACGAATAGGAAGGAAACTATGGCAATTTTGCATAAAGATACCCACACCCCTCTCCAGATTTGCAAGTAAGGCCTTCCCTCATTCATCCATTTCTGCCACAAGATAAACTACTCATACAAATGCATATTGATGCGTGCAACGCATGGGCATCTTGCTAGTTCTAAAAAACTTTTCATCATTTGCCACGCTACTAGTTGCAGATGAAGAACCTTGAAAGGATCGAGAAGAGGTGTCTAGAGGGGGGGGGGGGTGATTAGACACTAAGTACAAAAAGTTACAGTTTTTAACTTCTTTAAGTTGGAGTGGAGTTTAGGCACAAGTTTAACACTCACAATACATATCAAGCAAGCATGCAACGAGTATATGAGCAGCGGAAAGTAAAGCATGCAACTTGCAAGAATGTAAAGGGAAGGGTTTAGAGAATTCAAACGCAATTGGAGACAGGGATGTTTTTGTCGTGGTTCAGAACAGTGTGGTGCTATCGTACATCCACGTTGATGGAGACTTCAACCCACGAAGGTAACTGTTGCGCGAGTCCACGGAGGGCTCCACCCACGAAGGGTCCACGAAGAAGCAACCTTGTCTATCCCACCATGGCCGTCGCCCACGAAGGACTTGCCTCACTAGCGGTAGATCTTCTCAAAGTAGGTGATCTCCTTGCCCTTACAAACTCCTTGGTTCAACTCCACAATCTTGTCGGTGGCTCCCAAGTGACACCTAGCCAATATAGGAGACACCACTCTCCAAGAAGTAACAAATGGTGTGTTGATGATGAACTCCTTGCTCTTGTGCTTCAAATGATAGTCTCCCCAACACTCAACTCTCTCTCACAGGATTTGGATTTGGTGGAAAGAAGATTTGAGTGGAAAGCAACTTGGGGAAGGCTAGAGATCAAGATTCATATGGTAGGAATGGAATATCTTGGCCTCAACACATGAGTAGGTGGTTCTCTCTCAGAAAATGTGTATTGGAAGTGTAGGTTCGTTTTAATGGCTCTCTCCACAAATGAAGAGTGGGTGGAGGGGTATATATAGCCTCCACACAAAATCTAACCGTTACACACAACTTACCAATCTCGGTGGGACCGAATTGAGAAACTCGGTCGGACCGATTCAGCAAATCTAGTGACCATTAGGATTTTCGGTGGGACCGACATGCAACTCGGTAGGACCGATATGGTTAGGGTTAGGGCATAACGTAATCTCGATGAGACCGATTACTCAAACTCGGTGGGACCGATTTTGGTAATAAGCTAACTCGTAAGTTTGCATTGTAATCCTGGTAGTACCGATTGCTCAAAATCAGTGAGAGCGATTTTGGTAATGGACATACACAGAGAGTTTACAATCCCACCTCGGTGAGACCGAGATCCCTATCGGTGAGACTGATTTGCCTAGGGTTTGTGGCAGTGGCTATGACATCTGAACTCGGTGGCGCCGGATAGAAAGAATCGGTGGGGCCGAGTTGGACTTTTGGTTTAGGTCATATGTGGATGTGAGAAAGTAGTTGAGGGTTTTGGAGCATATCACTAAGCACTTTGAGCAAGCAAGCCATTAAGCAACACCTCATCCCCTCTTGATAGTATTGGCTTTTCCTATAGACTCAATGTGATCTTGGATCACTAAAATATAAAATGTAGAGTCTTGTACTTGAAGCTTGAGCCAATCCTTTGTCCTTAGCATCTTGAAGGGGTTCCACATCCTTTAGTCCATGCCACTTCATTGTTGAACTTATCTGAAATATACTAGGTAAAAGTGTTAGTCCAACAAGAGATATGTTGACATCAATTACCAAAATCAGCCAGGGAGCACTTGTGCTTTCAGTCTCCCCCTTTTTGGTAATTGATGGCAACATACATCAAAGCTTTAGATAAAGATATAGAGAATAGCAAGTAAAGCTTTGGAAAGGCATGTAACCTGCATAGGCTCCCCCTACATGTATGCAATCATGTGAATATGGAATATTGAACCATGTGAGAGCATAACCATGATAGAGTAGGCAATGTGTTACATGTATCTTGGCTATATGCATCAGAGCAAAAGATGTGAGTATGGGAAATGTACGTTCATGCTCATGAGTCCTTCTTGCAAACAATATGTACATCAGCAAGAATTTCTCATAGACATGATTGTGATGCATATACTTACCTTGTGGTCTTGAGTTGGCTTAGGATGGAATGAACCTGCGTAAACAAGGTTACATAACACAGATACACCTACTAGCCAGAGCAAACAAAAGAAACCACAAGAGTACCAAGACTGGGATGACATGTAGAGTGAGTACTAAGTACCACAATAGATATTGACATGTCCCCAAAGGTAAAGATATGCAAGGAATTTAAGAAATTTATTTCCCTTAGATGTCTTGCTCCCCCTGAATCTAGCATGGGATGCTGGGAGAAGATAGGGAACAGAAAATCAGAGCTCAAAGAAACAAATGAGCAGAGCTAATGCAAATAAGCACATATGAACATGTCTTTCCCCTCAAGAAGACATGTTGCATCTCTCCTCTTGAACACCAAGCATCTGGGATCCTTGAAGATTACTCTTTCCTTGAGTATTCCCTCTCCCTAGAGATGTCTCCCCCTAGAGATATGATTAAGCTTTGATGCGATCTCTCTCTCCCCCTTTGACATCAATTTCCAAGAAGGGTCTTCTGGAATTTGTCGTGAATGGGTTTGGTCCTTGAGTCACAACACAAAGCACTAAGGTAAATGTGATGCTTGTAGAGTACAAGATTAATTGAGTGGAGCTGGATCAAGAGTAAAGCAGGAATAAATGGCAAAATGTTTTTCCTGTAGTGAAATCGGTGGCACCGTGTTGGATGCTTCGGTTGCACCGAAAAACTTCGGTTAGACCGAGAACAAGAAACCGGTGTGACCGAGTTCATCACAGAGAAAAGCACTTGTCACCTCAGCTCACTAGACAAGTAAGATCTCACGAGGATTTGCAAGGAATTAACTGAAAGATTTGCAATGAATTGGATGCAGGGAAAGCAGAACAAATAGATAAGAAAAGCAAAGAAAAGAAAAGGAAATCTAGATGAAGTTTTTTTTTGAAAGGGGAAACAAATATGCATGAGACAAATGCAAGGGCACAGAAAAGAACACAAGAAAACTTCATCTAGAGATGGTCGGCGACAAATTCACCTATGTTAGAGTATATTGACTTAGGAGTCAAGTGAGATCACTTGATCTGAGGTCATACTCATCGTTTAAGCTCAAAAATGGGGTTGCCATTTTTCGTTTAAGCATCTTGATGTATTCACATCTTGTCGAGTTGCTTTGACTCATGACTTGGAGTAAAGCTTCTCTAAGATGGAATAACATACCTTGGGGTGGTGTTGATCGTGATCATGTAGTTGAACTTGTGTGGGTTGCTCAAGGTTGATGTAGCTCATCAAGAGTTGGGAGCACCACTTGGAATTTGAGTTCATCTACCTACATGGGTTAGTTTTCGCTAGGAAGAGCACTTGTGTATCCAAAATGACAATCATGAAACTCAACATAGAATTTGTCAAAGGATATGTTTGAATGGTTTTGTGCTTCCTTGTCTTCAACCACCATTGTGTAGAGACTTGGTGATGTAGAGATTGCTCAAGATGAGAGTGAGTTGCGATCTCATAGATTTAGATTCATCCAAGTACCTACAAGGGTTAGATAACATGCAAGATGCAAATATATCCAGGACATAAGATAATCATCATAAGAGAAATATCAAGGATTAGTCATAAGCTCAAGTCTTGCATGTATCCAATGGAGTTCCTACTCCAAGTTTGAAGCATCAATGATGTTCAATTCTCCTCTTAACCTGCAAAACACTTTCTCATCAAGTGGTTTAGTGAATATATCCGCTAATTGCTTGTCAGTGCGAACATGCTTAAGATTAATGTCACCCTTAGCAACGTGATCTCGAATGAAATGATGACGAACTTCAATATGCTTAGTTCGAGAGTGTTGCACGGGATTGTGAGCAATCTTGATAGCACTTCCATTGTCACAAAGTAATGGAACATGTTTCACATATATCCCATAATCTTTAAGAGTTTGGGTCATCCAAAGTAATTGAGCACAACATGAACCAGCGGCAATGTATTCCGCTTCGGCGGTGGATAAGGATACCGAGTTTTGTTTCTTGGAAGACCAAGACACAAGAGATCTACCAAGAAATTGGCAAGTACCCGAAGTGGACTTTCTATCAACCTTGTCACCAGCATAGTCCGAGTCGGAGTAGCCAACAAGATCGAAAGAAGACCTCTTAGGATACCAAATTGCAAAATTTGGTGTATGTATTAAGTATCTCACTATCCTTTTCACGGCCTTAAGATGACATTCCTTAGGAGCAGCTTGATATCGTGCACACATGCACACACTTAGCATGATATCGGGACATGAGGCACATAGATATAACAATGAGCCAATCATAGAGCGATAAACCTTTTGATCAACCGGTTCACCATCTTTGGTCAAATCAAGATGTCCACTAGTAGGCATGGGTGTAGTCATACCTTTGCATTCTCGCATATTGAACTTCTTGAATAAGTCCTTGGTGTACTTTGTTTGAGAGACAAAGGTACCTTCCTTAGTTTGCTTGATTTGCAAACCAAGAAAGAATTTGAGTTCACTCATCATAGATATCTCAAACTTCTCCGACATTAGCTTCCCAAACTTTTCACTAAAATGAGGGTTAGTAGAACCAAATATAATATCATCAACATAAATTTGGCAGACAAATAGTTCCCCATTAACACTTTTTGTAAAAAGAGTAGAATCAATTTTACCAATTTCAAAGCCTTTTTCAATAAGGAACTTGGTCAAGCATTTATACCATGCTCTAGGAGCTTGTTTAAGACCATAAAGGGCTTTGTGAAGTTTGTACACATGATCAGGTTTCTTAGGATTGACAAAGCCGAGAGGTTGCTTAACATAAAATTCCTCCTCAATTTCACCATTTAGAAAAGCACTTTAATGTCCATTTGGTACAAGGTGATATCATGGTGATTAGCATAAGCAAGTAAGATGCGAATGGACTCAAGTCTAGCAACGGGAGCATAAGTCTCACCATAGTCCATACCTTCGACTTGTGTGTATCCTTGGGCGACGAGACGTGCTTTGTTGCAAACCACTTGTCCATCTTCATCTTGCTTGTTGCGAAACACCCATTTGGTACCGATGATGTTGTGGTTGTTGTCGGGCTTCTCAACCAATGTCCACAGTTGATTTCTCTCAAAGTTGTGTAGCTCTTCATGCATAGCATTTATCCAGTTCGGATCTTCCAATGCTTCTTCAACCTTCATAGGTTCAATGCTAGAGATGAATGAGTAATGTTCACAAAAGTTAGCTAAACGAGTTTTAGAGCGAGTGATTCTCCCGGTTTGGATATCTTTGTAGATTTGCTCGACGGGATGGTCTTTAGCAATTCTTGCTCGAACTCGCGAAAGCTTTTGCTTGGGTCTTGGTTGAACATCTTCTTCATCTTGTTCTTCTTCTTGGCCTTCTTCATTGTTTGCGTTGTCGTTCTCTTGTCGTGGTGGAGAAGGAGGTTGTTGGCGTTCGTCTTGGTGCACTTCCTCGTTTTCTTCATCTTGGTGTGTCCCACTTGTGGATGCCTCCGTATCAACTCTTGGTTCACCTTGTCGTGAGGTAGAAGCTTCCACTTGGACAGACGAGGTACTCTCCTTCACCTCCGTTGGATGAATCTTGCCAATAGACAAGTCTTGGATTGCTTCCGAGGGATCTTTGTCTCCTACATCAATTGGAAATTGCTCTACTTGCGAGCCATTAGATTCATCAAACTTCACATCTACCGTTTCTTCAACCTTTCGGGTGAAATTGTTGTAGACACGGTATGTGTGAGAGTTTGAGCCATAACCAAGTAGGAAACCTTCATGAGACTTAGGAGCAAATTTAGAACGACGATGCTTATCAAGAATGTAGCACTTTGAGCCGAATACTCGAAAGTATCGAACTTGGGGTTTGTTACCGGTGAGGAGCTCGTATGCCGTCTTGCCGAGTAGCTTGTGAAGATACAAGCGATTTGTTGCATGACAAGCTGTCTCAACCGCTTCCGCCCAAAAGTGCTTTGGTGTCTTGTACTCATCAAGCATCGTTCTCGCCATTTCGATGAGCGTCCGGTTCTTCCTCTCAACAACTTGATTTTGTTGAGGTGTGTACGTAGCCGAGAACTCATGTGAAATCCCTTTGTCAAGAAAGGTATCCACATTTGCGTTCTTGAACTCCGTTCCGTTGTCGCTTCAAACCTTCTTGATCTTGACGTCAAATTGATTTTGGGCCTTCCTTGTAGCGACCCGACCTCAGATGGTCAAGTCTCTGTGTCTCAGTGTCATCCCTGGATCAGTAATGCTGACACACACAGTACTCGAAGGATTTATAACAGAGTAGCAATCACACACTTATTACATCGAATGTCTCCAAAGAGAACTTACTACAATAATATGGCTTAAGGCCATCTAATGCGATAACAGCGGAAGGCTTGGAAGATAAAGTGAGTCCATCAACTCCAAAGGCATAGCTGAGCTGCACGTCAACGACCTAATGAACCTTACTCCTCGTCTGAAAAGTCTGCAACATAATACGTTGTAGCCCGAGAACGGGTCAGCACATGGAATATGCTGGCAATATAACACAATAGAGCAAGAACAGAATAATGCTATCACTACATGCATATTTGGCTGGTAGAAAGCTCTATGGTTATAGTTTTGCGAAAAGCCAATTTTTCCCTACAACAAAGAAATAGATTTTAATTTAACTATCATGGTGGTTGAAACATTGAGAATGCATAACCCCAACTCAATCCCAATTAAAGTAGTTAACAACCCAACAATATTATTTAAGAGTGATGAGATACATGTGATAACTCAAGTACTAGATACTCAGAATTGTCCATAACCGGGGACACGGCTAACCATGATTAGATTGTACACTCTGCAGAGGTTTGCGCACTTTTCCCCACAAGACTCGATCGCCTCCGCTGATTTCTCGCACTGCATGGTGTTTGAGAAACGGATGACCGAGACATAGTCTTTCAGAAACATTAACTCTCTACTCCGGGTAGACCATACCAAACCTACAAAACCCACTACCTGCTGATCTACCTCTTCAAGAGCTTCACGTAACTTACTCAACTATGCTAGAGCCCATAGTAGCTTGTGGCTGCACACGGAAGTTTCTAGCATGAATAATCTCAGTTCCCTTTGAGCCTGGGTGGCGGTCCATAGGAAGATCACACGGGTACCCCAGGATTTCCAAAAATAAAACAGACACCACTAGGTTCCCCAGGTGCCTCAATCCACCCAGATGTGTATTAATGTTGCCACCTTAAATTAAACCATTAATTAACAATCTCATACATGTCATGGATTCACTCAAACCCAACCACGTCTACGAGCATAGCATAGCAATATAAGCAACACGTAGAAGTAACTCCCAAGGGTTTGATAGTAACAGGACAATAGGTTCTACCTCAACTACTACTTCCCAATACCCACAAGTTAATGACATCCTAATCATGCAATGTTTGAGGATGAAACTAATGCATAAAAACTAGGTATGAAAGAGTATGATCAAAGTGTTACTTGCCTTGCTGACGATCCGCGAATCCTAGAGACTCGTAGTAACACGCTTCACACTCCGGGAATTCTATCGCAAGCAAACAATAACATACATAAGCAACAAGCAAAGATGCACAAGCAAAACTCAAATAAAAGAGGTTGACCAGAAAGTTCAACTTAAGAACTCCGGTTCGCAAAAAGAATCAAACCAAACGGAGCAACGAAACTCAAACGGCGAAAGAAACAAGATCCGTTTACTAATCTGAACTAGGGTCAAATTTTACAGAGGCAAAATCTTGTTTGAGTTGATTATTTGGAAAGAGGGTTTCGAGACGAAACTCCAGGCGCTTGAATCGCCTGATTCCGATAAACGAGCGAAAAGTTAAACTAGATCGAAAATCGCATCAGAAATCGCGATCAGAAAAATCACGGAATAAATCCGAGAATAAGAAAACTGACGAACAGATTAACGAACGAACGTTCGTTATCTGGATCTAAACGAAGAACGCGTTCGTTAAAACGAACGAACGAGCGAACGCTCGCTAAATAAATAAACCGGAGAAATAAACTGATCTATATATAAAAACAAAAACTAGGGTTTTCGAAAAAAACCGAAACAGTTTTCTTTGGAGAACCCGGGCGGCGGGGCGGCTACCTTGCTCGGCTCCGTGAGCTCGCTCGGCGGGTGGTGGCGGCGATGGTAGGCGGCGGCGGCGACTCGGGCGGCGGCGGCGACTTCGGGCGGGCGGCGCTCGGGCGGCAGACGGCGGGGGCTCGGCTCGGCTCGCTCAAGGCCCGGCGGCGTGGTGGTGGTGGTGGTGTGTGTGTGGGGGTCCAGTATTTAAAGGGCGGGGTGCGGCGGCTTGGGGATGGGCAGCGGCGGCGGCGGAGGCGTGTCCGCCTCGGACACGGGCGGCGCAAGAAGGAAGGCGGCGGCGGTTGGGCCCACTGGCTGGGCCTCGGCCACGGGTCTTGAGCGTGTGCGTTTTTAAAATAAATTCACGAGACTTAGAAAAATCCTAGAAAAATAAATAAAAATCTAAAAATGCCAAAACAAATTTTCACCGTCTAAATGAAATATTTAGAACGAGATGAACATTTCCTTGGCCCTAAAATGCAATTTTGAAAAAGTGCAATTTTTCTAATGCAAATAAAATCTAAATAAAAATCAAATAAAATTGAACTAACGATTTTAACATTTTTCCTCCAATATTTCAATTGTTTTGGAGAAGTCATATTATCTCCCTCATTTATTTTATTATGAAATATTTTTCGAGAGAAAATAATTAAAATAAAAATCCTCGCTTTCACTATTTGATAAAAATAAATATTAAAACCGGAAAATCCCCAACTCTCTCCGAGGGTCCTTGAGTTGCTTAGGATTTCGAGGATTGCAGAACGAAGATGCAACAAAATATGATATGCATGAATGACCTATGTATAACATTCCAAATTGAAAATTTGGGATGTTACAAACCTACCCCCCTTAAGATGAATCTCGTTCTCGAGATTCGGGTTGGCTAGAAAATAGGTGCGGTGGTCCTTGCGAATATCATCCTCTCGCTCCTGTGGCTTCCTCCTCGGTATGGTGGCTCCATTGAACTTTGCAAAACTTGATAACTTGTCTGCGGCGACTTCCGGCAAAGTCGAGAATCTTTACTGGCTTCTCCTCATAAGTCAAATTACTGTCCAACTGAATCGCCTCCAGGGGTACTGTATCTCTTAATGGTATATCGGCCATCTCAGCATGACACTTCTTCAACCGTGAGACGTGGAACACATCGTGAACTCCTGACAATCCTTCAGGTAACTCCAGCTTGTAGGCAACTTCTCCCATCCGTTCCAAAACATGATACGGTCCTACAAATCTCGGAGCTAATTTTCCCTTAACCCCAAAAAGTTTCACTCCACGTAAGGGTGATACTCGCAGATATGCTTTGTCTCCAATTTCATAAGTTACCTCCTTGCGTTTTGTGTCTGCATAACTTTTCTTCCTGGATTGAGCAATCTTCAGTCTATCACGGATCAGTTTAACCTTCTCTTCAGACTCCTTGATCAAGTCTGGTCCAAACAATTGTCGGTCTCCTACCTCATCCCACATCAGCGGTGTTCTACATCTGCGTCCATACAGAGCTTCGAACGGTGCCATCTTCAAACTGGCCTGGTACGTTGCAGCCCAAGAACGGGCCAGCACATGGAATATGCTGGCAATATAACACAACAGAGCAAGAATAGAATAATGCTATCACTACATGCATATTTGGCTGGTAGAAAGCTCTATGGTTATAGTTTTGCGAAAAGCCAATTTTTTCCTACAACAAAGAAATAGATTTTAATTTAACTATCATGGTGGTTGAAACATTGAGAAGGTATAACCCCAACTCAATCCCAATTAAAGTAGTTAACAACCCAACAAAATTATTTAAGAGTGATGAGATACATGTGATAACTCAAGTACTAGATACTCAGAATTGTCCATAACCGGGGACATGGCTAACCATGATTAGATTGTACACTCCGCAGAGGTTTGCACACTTTTCCCCTCAAGACTCGATCGTGTCCGCTGATTTCTCGCACTGCATGGTGTTTGAGAAACGGATGACCGAGACATAGTCTTTCGAAACATTAACTCTCTACTCCGGTAGACCATACCAAACCTACAAAACCCACTACCTGCTGATCTACCTCTTCAAGAGCTTCACGTAACTTACTCAACTATGCTAGAGCCCATAGTAGCTTGTGGCTGCCCACGGAAGTTTCTAGCATGAATAATCTCAGCCCTTTGAGCCTGGTGGCGGTCCATAGGAAGATCACACGGGTACCCGGATTTCCAAAATAAAACAGACAACACTGGTTCCCAGGTGCCTCAATCCACCCAGATGTGTATTAATGTTGCCACCTTGAATTAAACCATTAATTAACAATCTCACATCTGTCATGGATTCACTCAAACCCAACCACGTCTACGAGCATAGCATAGCAATATAAGAAACACATAGAAGTAACTCCCAAGGGTTTGATAGTAACAGGACAATAGGTTCTACCTCAACTACTACTTCCCAATACCCACAAGTTAATGACATCCTAATCATGCAAGGTTTGAGGATGAAACTAATGCATAAAAACTGGGTATGAAAAGAGTATGATCAAAGTGTTACTTGCCTTGCTGACGATCCGCGAATCCTAGAGACTCGTAGTAACATGCTTCGCACTCCGGGAATTCTATCGCAAGCAAACAATAACATACATAAGCAGCAAGCAAAGATGCACAAGAAAAACTCAAATAAAAGAGGTTGATCAGAAAGTTCAACTTAATAACTCCGGTACGCAAAAAGAATCAAACCAAACGGAGCAACGAAACTCAAACGGCGAAAGAAACAAGATCCGTTTACTAATCTGAACTAGGGTCAAATTTTACAGAGGCAAAAACTTGTTTGAGTTGATTATTCGGAAAGAGGGTTTCGAGACGAAACTCCAGGCGCTTGAATCGCCTGATTCCGATAAACGAGCGAAAAGTTAAACTAGATCGAAAATCGGATCAGAAATCGCGATCAGAAAAATCGCGGAATAAATCCGAGAATAAGAAAACTGACGAACAGATTAACGAACGAACGTTCGTTATCTGGATCTAAACGAAGAACGCGTTCGTTAAAACGAACGAACGAGCGAAGGCTCGCTAAATAAATAAATCAGAGAAATAAAGCGATCTATATAAAAAAACGAAAACTAGGGTTTTCAAAAAAAAACCGTAACGGTTTTCTTTGGAAAACCGGGGCGGCGGGCGGCTACCATGCTCGGCTCCGCGGGCTCGGCTCGGCGCGGGTGGCGGCGGGAGGCGGTGGCGGTGACTCAGGCGGGCACGGGCGGCGGCGGCTCGGGCTCGGCTCGGCTCGGGCTCGGGGCGGCGGTGGCGGTGGTGGTGGTGGTGTGTGTGTGTGTGTGTGTGGGGGGGCTCCGTATTTAATGGGGGTGCGGCGGCTTGGGGAGGGGCAAGCGGCGGCGGGGGAGGTGTCCGCCTCGGACACTGCGGCGGCGCAAGGAAGGCAACGGCGGCGGTTGGGCCAGGCTGGTGGGCCTCGGCCCGATCGGTCTTGAAGCTGCTTTTTTTAAATAAATTCACGAGACTTAGAAAAATCCTAGAAAAATAAATAAAAATCTAAAAATGCCAAAACAAATTCACCGTCTAAATGAAATATTTAGAACGAGATGAACATTTCCTTGGCCCTAAAATGCAATTTTGAAAACGTGCGATTTTTCTAACGCAAATAAAATCCAAATAAAAAATCAAATAAAATCGAACTAACGGTTTTAACATTTTTCCTCCAATATTTCAATTGTTTTGGAGAAGTCATATTATCTCCCCTCATTTATTTTATTATGAAATATTTTTCAGAGAGAAAAATAATTAAAATAAAAAATCCTCGTTTTCACTATTTGATAAAAATCAAATATGAAAACCGGAAATTCCC
The DNA here is from genome assembly GCA_021605205.1 of Aegilops longissima. Classification (NCBI taxonomy): domain Eukaryota; kingdom Viridiplantae; phylum Streptophyta; class Magnoliopsida; order Poales; family Poaceae; genus Aegilops; species Aegilops longissima. Next base: position 265,929,839 of record CM038680.1, on the reverse strand, counting down.
CAACTCTCTGAGGGTCCTTGAGTTGCTTAGGATTTCGAGGATTGCGGAACGAAGATGCAACAAAATATGGTATGCATGAATGACCTATGTATAACATTCCAAATTGAAAATTTGGGATGTTACATTCCTAGCGAAGCTCTTGAATATCTTTTGGACCTGCGATTTATCATCCAGAAAGTATACCCATGTAAATCTTGAAAAATCATCAACTATAACTAGACCAAAAGAATTTCCAACGAGACTTTTGTAAGCGTTGGGACCAAAAAGATCCATGTGAAGTAGCTCGAGTGGCCTCCTTGTGGTCATGATGTTCTTCACGGGATGCCTTCCTCCAACCTGTTTACCTGCTTGACAAGCGCTGCAAAGTCTATCCTTATCAAATATGACATCGTTAATGCCAAGGATATGATTTCTTTTAATAAGCTTGTCAAGGTTTCGCATACCAACATGACCTAGTCTTCTATGCCACAACCAGCCTTTAGAAGATTTAGCAATACGGCAAGTTCTAGGTTGAGCCTTTTTAGTGAAATCAACAATGTAGAGATCACCTCTACGTACACCGGTAAAGACCATTTTATGATTGTCTCTACGAAACACTTGGCAATCTACTTCGGTAAATAGGACATTGAAACCGAAATCAGCTAGTCTAGATACTGAAAGTAAGTTGTAGCCAAGAGATTCAACGAGCATGACATTTTGTATGGAGCTATCATGTGAGATGGCCACCTTACCAAGGCCAACCACCTTACCCTTTGAATTATCACCAAAAGTGACATATATTCGAGGGCCGTCGTTCTCAGCAAGCTCACGAAACATGTCTTTATCTCCGGTCATATGATCAGTACATCCACTATCAAGAACCCATTCCTTTCCTCCAGCCATGTAGCTGCGAAGATTGTCCATAAGACCAAAGTGTCTCATTGCATCATCAAGATCATAGTCACTATCATCATCCTCATCATAGTATCCATGTTCAACATCATCTTGTGATTGATCAATTCCTAGAGAGGGTAATTCATTAGACAAATGATCATTTGTTATGATTGTATTTATGGATTCTAATAGCTTCGGAAATAATATTGCTAATGATTCCAACATATCCTATGGCACGCATGAGATTTGTAAACTCAAATAGACAATCACGAAAGCTAGGATCACTAGAATTCAACTTACTCAAGGCAATAGACTTATGGAGAACTTCATCTAAATTTTTCAAGGAATAATCTGGAAATCATTCCTCAAGAAGTTTCCATATGGTATAGGCACAATAAAGAATAGGCAAACTAGCAATCAAATTTTTGGGCAAACCTCTTATGATAAGATTGATGGTTCTAAGATTGCGAATCATGTCAAGATCATCTTCGGGTGATGCAAGGGATCAATATGAGGTGCACAAGGGCTAGCAATGTACTTGTTCAAATGATATTCATTGAAAATCTCAAGCATTTCATTTTTCCACTCATGAAAATATTCTCCATCAAGAATAGGCACTCTATGTCTAAGACTCCCTAAAGTAGACACATCCATCTTCCTTCAAAGGTGTTTAAACCAAGGCAATGGAGACCAATGCTCTGATACCAATTGAAAGGATCGAGAAGAGGTGTCTAGAGGGGGGGGGTGTCGATGTACAAAAAGAGGGGTACAATTTTTGTACCCCTATAACTGTGCAAGGGCAGTCTGAGCCACGGACACCGCCGCACTGAGCAAGGCGAGGGAGGTGAGCCAAGGTAAGGCCAAAGTTTGAAAGGAGCAGCACGACGCCAAGACCAAGGCCACAAAGAGCAAAGGGGACGAAGCGGACTCCCCCGGCAAGATCCTTGCCGGGGGGGCGGTTTTAGCAAACCCGGCAAGACCCTTGCCGTGGCAGTTCGTCCCACGCCTACGGAGCTAATCACCATTGAGTCCACTGCCCCCATGGGGCAAGGATTCGGGAGACATCCCGTGGTGGCATGCAGATCTTTGTGAAGACATTCAAGATCAAATACACACTATAGAAGATTTACGACCCTTGGCGGGATCCCAGCCAAGGAGGACCATAAGGCCCTGTGCAAGAGCCTTGCCGGGATGACAAGAGGCGCCACGGCAAGACCCTTGCGGGGCCCCGCAAGATCCTTGCCGGGGCTACGACGAGGCCCTTGCCGAGAACACCCGTGGGGCCACCATCAGGCCCACGCCAGTCAAACCTTCACCGCCGTTCGCATGCAGCTGCCGACCCAACCAGTTAGGCAGGCACCTGCATGGCGGCAAGCGAATATTCATGGAGACCCACCGCTGTGCCACCTCAGCTGCCTGCCTGCCGACATGGCACCACGGGCACCGCTGGCCAGGGCGTGTGTCGACCCGAAAGGGAGCGGCGACGGACGAGACAGGGCTCTCTCCCGTCCCCGATAAAGCAAGGACACCTAAGCAAGACACATTGAATGCGCCTTGTCATGTAATGCGAGGGATAAACTCGCATCACTGTACCCGTTCCACCTCTTGTGTGCCACTGTGGCAACCCCTTTCCTTATAAAAGGAGGCCCAAAGCGACCAAAAGGGGGATTCGGCTTTTTGGAGCTCCTCACGCCCCATAGCTAGCTCAAGAACACAGATAAACAAACCACCAAAGTAGGAGTAGGGTTTTACGCATCCTCGCGGCCCGAACCTGGATAAAGAACCCGTGTGCTATCTGTTTGATCCGCTCTTCTCACGACCCCACGCCCATAACCGTAGTAGGGATTCTTGTGATCCCATAGGTGTCGCCCCCAAGACCGACATCTTTGGCGCGCCCGTAGGGGGCGCAGTTGTGAGAATCGGCTCTAGCAGTTAGCCCGGCACCCCTTCATCTTCGTGACCCTTGAAGAAGGAAGGAGACCAGAAGATCGATGCTCGAGCGATCGCAAACAGAAGCTAAGTTGCACTGAATCCTTATTTGTGCTACCCTTCTTATTTGAGATTATTCCCCCCGGAGATGTCACGCCTTTGTATGAGAAACCTGCACGCCAGGGGGCTCTCCCACAATCGGCGACGCCATTGCCCTGTTTCGAGTCCGCTCAATAGCTCAAGCGACTGCGTCGAGAATGGCGGAGTAACCTTCCGCGATCGACAACGCCCTCGATTCTGACTCGAGTCAAGCTCGACAGTTCGAGCGGCCGCGTTTGGAACGGAAAGGTGGCTCGTCCGGCAGCATGCGTACCCAGCAGGCCCTAGGGATCCGTCCTCAAAACGCCACTAGGGGCTTTCGCGCCGGCAAGCCTACCCGATCGATGAGGGGCACACATACAAAGAGGAATTGAACGGGGAAATAACATGCATGAAAGTTAAGAGTACTTCAAAGTCATATTACATCACGTCATAGCTGCGGTTCTAACTAAAGATAAAATTTGTCTTGGTCGGGAACCCGCAGCGGCGAAGAGGAACGAGATGCTCAATCCCGACGCTGGCTTTCCACCCTCTTGATTTCGTCGATGCCGTTGGTGATGGGCTTGATGCGCTCCTTGAGCACCATGAGGTCAGCACCATCCGGCAAGCTCTTCATCGAGGCCCCGAAGTCAAGGTCGGGATTCCAGTGCGCCACCTTGGTGAGGACCTTGGTCACAACCCTCCGGCAAAGTCGCCGGGCCTCCTCGGCCGACGTGGCCGTCCTGTTGGAGTGAAGATAGGCCAAAGCTCCGAGGACGCCCTCGAAGAACTGGGTCAGCTTGGCGTTGAAGGTCCCACTGTGCTCGGGGGCATACCTCAAGTTTGGCAGCCCCATGGTGGCCAATTGCGAGGTGACCCTGCCGGCGACGACCTCCAGATGGCTGATCCACTTGTTCTCACCCACCACGTATTCCTGGTGGGAGGCGGCCTTGTTTGCCCGCAGCTGCTTCTCCTCCTCGAGGCTCCTGGTCAAGGTCTCCTCCCGAGCCCTGCTCTCCGACAACATCTTCTCGAGACCCTCCAGCTTCAGCTTGAGGTCTCTGATGGAGTTCTGCGCGTCGGAGAGCTCCCCAGTCCTGCTGATGACCGCTCCTTGTGCCTCTACCAAGGCGCGGTTGAGCGTGTTCTTCTCGCCGGACAGCTTGAGGGCCTGCTCCTTCAGCTCGTCCCGCTCCGCTTCCAGCTCCTTCACCTTGCCGGCATGGGCCAGAGCCTGGGCATCGAGTGCCTCTTTGTGCCTCTGCTCCAGCTCGCGGGTCCGTTGCGCGACAAGGGCCTCGAGCTCCTCGTCCTTGCCACGGAGCGTTGCCCTAAGCTTCGCTTCACGCGCGGAGAGGTCTTCTTCCTGGGAATCCAAGGCGGCTTGATGCTGGTTCCGGGCGGCTTCGGCCGTGGCAGCCAAGTTCGCCGCCTCTTTGTGGGCCTTCTCGATGTCTGCCATTCTTATGGTGAGCTCCACATCGCGCTTGGCCAATTCCTCCTGAAAGGCCCTCTGCTCCTCGCGAGTCTGGTGGAACCAGGTCTGCGTCTCAGTGACACGCGCCTTGAAATCCACCTCCGCGTTATCCACCGCTGCCATCCTGGACTTGACCTTGTCCAGGCGGGCACGGTAGAGCACTTGGAGCTTCCGGAAGTCGGCCCCCATGGCGCGAAAAAGCTGCTCTTCTAGAGAAACGTCGCCGCCAACGCCCGGCTCATCAACCACCTCAAGCCCGGTGGCGGCAAGCACCTCGCCGTCAAAGGCTTCCCCTTCGGCGGGCGCTCGGCTTGACGCCCCCGGAAGATGGATGAAAAGATCGTCGCCCACCTTCAGATATCTGCCGGGGCCCGAGGTTGAGGAGGAGGGAGGCTGGTCACCCACCACCTCCTCCCCGGTGGAGGCCTTGCCGGCCTCGCCAGCAGGCCCACTGCTGGCACCCTCGGCAGAAGCCTCGCTGGTCGCCTTGGCGGCCCCCGCAACGGCGTCCTTGGCGGTACCCTTGGCGGCTTCGTCAGCAGCGGCCTCATCAGCATCTTTGGCGGCCTCCTCGGCGGCAATCCTGCTGGCCTCCGCCGTGGCCTCCTCAGCAATGTCTCCCACAACAGTGTCCTTGTCCTCCATGTCTGTTGAAGGAGGGCCTGGGCAGCAATGGGGGCGATGAAGCCAAGAAAAGAATAAGGGAAAAATAGAGACGAAGGACAGCGACTCACCAAAGCAGTGTGTGGCAAGTCCCTCTCACCAAGATTTGGCGCCGCAGAGTCACCAGGCGCCAAGTCCCCTCTTCCTCCATGGGTGTAGGCCCGTGCACGATGCCCTTGCTGGGGCGCCCCACGGCGGCGTAGTCGATGGGGGTTGTGTGTTAGGGGCAGCCCTCTATGGCTCCTCCTGCTGCCGCTCCCCTCCTGCAAACCCGGCAAGGTCAGCATCATAGCATCGAGCGCCTACCACATGTCGAGTAAGAAGAGGATGACGAACTTACGTTGGGGGCTGCGCCGGGTGCTGCTGTCCGGGCTGCTCAGCACCACCAGTGGTGTCTTTGAAGCCCCAGCCGGGGGCTGATCGCTCGCCAAGGTCCTCGCCCTCTTCGCCCTCCGGGCCAACGCCTCCGTCTCCTGCAAAAGCAAAAATGGATCAAGACAAGCGACCCGATTCGGGGAAGTGGAAATAACAGTAAGGAACGAAGTACTTACTCGTCGTCCGTTTACTCCTCTTCCACCAGCTTCCCTTTTCTCTCCGGACTGAGAGACCCGAGATCAAAAGGGAGCTCCACATCATCATCCGAGTCGACGCCTACGGGAGGAGGCGAAGAAGACGGCGGGGTTTGTGCGCGCCTGGATGAGGAAGGGGCCGTCGCCTTCTTCTTCTCGGCGGCCTTCGTCAGCCCCTTCGCCGCCGAGGCCCTCGTGGGCGCCGGACCTCCAGGTCTATTGAGGCAGCGTAGCCTGCCAGCCGGACCGGCTCGCCAGAGCCAGCCCACCGCAGACTCGCCCTCTTCCCACGATTGGCGCCGAGCCCGCCGCCACGTCCTCCTCCGGCGGCGACTGTCGGTCAGATCTCGACAAGCGGAGCTCTAAGCGCCGACGTTGCTGACCTCCCGGTGGCCGCCGCCACGTGGTGAACTGCTCCTCCTCCGCAGCCATCGCGGCCTTGTCCTCCACACCCCCGGCGCTGCCGGCCTCCATGGCAAGCTGTGCCTCCCTCGCCCTAGTGGCGATGTAGTCCAGCTCCGCCTGGGTGGTGTCCATGACAAGCCACCGCTCGACGTCAGCATTGACATACACCTCGATCAAGGAGTCGAAGAATTGCTGCACGTCTGCATCTGTTGGCTCCTGCCAGCTCGGGACAGGGCCGTGCGCATTGCAGTCCGGCATCATAGCAATGATCTCGGACCGGCGTGAGTTATTGCACAACGGGACTACCCCCGCTAGCAACTTGAAGAACGACCCCTTGAGGGCCTTGCCGACTTTTGTGGCAGCCCTCGCGGCCTTGCTAGTCCGTTCAATCTTGCCGTCGCGACCCACATCGAGCTGGAAAAGCCGCTGACAGAAGTGGGCGTGCCCCATCACCGTGAAGTTGTGGTCGAGGCCAGGGAGAAGCCGCATAATGTCAGCCGGGTTCATAAAAAGCCAGGCTGGCCTCCCCTTTTTATGTAATGGGGCGATCCGACGGTGAATGAAGTCCGCCCCGATCATCTCCAGGGTAGGCCCAACCCGGGTCAGCCGGAGGATCCTGGTGGTGGCGACAGTAAGCCTCCCGTCGGTAGCATCGACATCACCCCAGTCGCTGCCGCGGACCGGCGGCGTTCAACGGACCTTGCAGAATTCCAGCGGGTCTTCGTCTTTGATCCAGCACCACCGGCCACGCCATTCATCCCACTTCTCCTTCATGGCACCCTCCGGGTACGCCCCCTTGGATCTTGAGATCCAGGCAATGCATCCGGAGACGGCGCCTCCGGGCTGGATTCGAGGGGAGAAATAATGGCGAAAGAGTGCCGTGTTGGGCTGCACTCCGGCAAAGCCTTCGCAAAGATGTGCGAAGAGAGCCAAGCACGCCACCACATTCGTAGTGAATTCCAAGAGACGAAAGCCGAAGGTGTGCATGATGTCGCAGAAGAAATCGGAAAAAGGGGGGCATAACCCACAAGAAAGGTAATCGACAAAAAGGGATACCGGTTTGGGGCAGGATCGGCACATGTGGCAGGAATGATGCGCGTCGCCGGGTGCCCCGAATTCTCTCCCCCGTCTTCACTCCCCATAAGGGCTTGAAGGAGGCTAGGAGTTCATGAACACCAATCGACGAGGGGATGAGGAAGGCGGACTTCGTCCGGTCCCCCGACAGCGCGCTCTCCGGCGGCTCCACGGTCCCGGAGCTCTTAGCCACCCCCTTGCCCTTGGCGGATTTGGGCGCCATGGCGGCCAAGAAGTCTAGAGGAGCGAAGAAGGAGGGTGGCGGCAATGACGGCAAAGCACACGAAAGCTTAGGAGGGAAGGAAGAGAGGAAACGACGACTCTGAGATTGGAAAAGGTACGAGAGAAGGGGTGAAAGTGAGCAGCGCGCCCATGGTTATTCCTTCTTATGGGGGAAAACGTGGGCCACCTCCTTTCGCATTAACTGCGCGAGACGCATGCGCGCAGAGCTCAGACCCACGCATGCCACCCACGTCACGCTCGCCTACCCATGCCGAGCCACGCGCGGGAGGCACGGGAAGCGCAGCGCGCGAAGAGACTTACCGCGGTAAAAACTACCCTGCCTGCCCGCAAACCGTTTTTGGGCCTAGCCCAACGACGCGATTGCGCTTACGTGTGGCCCAGCCCGGGGCTCTGTCGGTAGACAAAAGAGGGTACACTTTTTGTACCCCTATAACTGTGCCCAGGCAGTCAGAGCCGTGGACACCGCCGCACTGAGCAAGGCGAGGGAGGTGAGCCAAGGTAAGGCCGAAGTTCGAAAGGAGCAGAACGACGTCAAGACCAAGGCCACAAAGAGCAAAGGGGACGAAGCGGACTCCCCCGGCAAGATCCTTGCCGGGGGCGGTTTTAGCAAACCCGGCAAGACCCTTGCCGTGGCAGTTCGTCCCACGCCTACGGAGCGAATCACCCTTGAGTCCACTGCCCCCATGGGGCAAGGATTCGGGAGACATCCCCGTGGTGGCATGCAGATCTTTGTGAAGACATTCAAGATCAAATACACACTATAGAAGACGACGAAGCTTGGCGGGATCCCAGCCAAGGAGGACCACAAGGCCCCCGGCAAGAGCCTTGCCGGGGATGACAGCAGGCGCCACGACAAGACCCTTACCGGGGCCCCGGCAAGATCCTTGCCGGGGCTACGACGAGGCCCTTGCCGAGAACACCCGTGGGGCCACCATCAGGCCCACGCCAGTCAAACCTTCACCGCCGTTCGCATGCAGCTGCCGACCCAACCAGTTGGGCAGGCACCTGCGTGGCGGCAAGCGGATCTTCATGGAGACCCACCGCTGCGCCACCTCAGGTGCCTGCCTGCCTACATGGCACCACGGGCACCGCTGGCCAGGGCGCTTGTCGCCACGAAAGGGAGCGGCGACGGACGAGACAGGGCTCTCCCCCGTTCCCGATAAAGCAAGGACACCTAAGCAAGACGCATTGAATGCGCCTTGTCATGTAATGCGAGGGATAAACTCGCATCATTGTACCCTTTCCACCTCCTGTGTGCCACTGTGGCAACCCCTTTCCTTATAAAAGGAGGCCCAAAGCGACTGTAAGGGGATTCGCTTTTGGAGCTCCTCACGCCCCATAGCTAGCTCAAGAACACAGATAAACAAACCACCAAAGCAGGAGTAGGGTATTACGATCCTCGCGCCCGAACCTCGGATAAAGACCCGATGCTATCTGCTTGATCCGCTTTTCTCATGACCCAGCCCCAAGAACCGTAGTAGGGATTCTTGTGATCCCATAGGCGTCGTCCCCGCACCGACAGGGGGTGATTAGACACTAAGTACCAAAAGTTGCAGTTTTTAACTTCTTTAAGTTAGAGTGGAGTTTAGGCACAAGTCTAACACTCACAATACATATCAAGCAAGCATGCAACGAGTATATGAGCAGCGGAAAGTAAAGCATGCAACTTGCAAGAATGTAAAGGGAAGGGTTTGGAGAATTCAAACACAATTGGAGTCACAGATGTTTTTGTCATGGTTCTGGTAGGTGGTGCTATCGTACATCCACGTTGATGGAGACTTCAACCCACGAAGGGTAACGGTTGCGCGAGTCCACGGAGGGCTCCACCCACGAAGGGTCCATGAAGAAGCAACCTTGTCTATCCCACCATGGCCGTCGCCTACGAAGGACTTGCCTCACTAGCGGAGATCTTCACGAAGTAGGCGATCTCCTTGCCCTTACAAACTCCTTGGTTCAACTCCACAATCTTGTCGGAGGCTCCCAAGTGACACCTAGCCAATATAGGAGACACCACTCTCCAAGAAGTAACAAATGGTGTGTTGATGATGAAATCCTTGCTCTTGTGCTTCAAATGATAGTCTCCCCAACACTCAACTCTCTCTCACAGGATTTGGATTTGGTGGAAAGAAGATTTGAGTGGAAAGCAACTTGGGGAAGGCTAGAGATCAAGATTCATATGGTAGGAATGGAATATATTGGCCTCAACACATGAGTAGGTCATTCTCTCTCAGAAAATGTGTATTGGAAGTGTAGGTTCGTTCTGATGGCTCTCTCCACATATGAAGAGTGGGTGGAGGGGTATATATAGCCTCCACACAAAATCTAACTGTTACACACAACTTACCAATCTCGGTGGGACCGAATTGAGAAACTCGGTCAGACCGATTCAGCAAATCTAGTGACCGTTAGGATTTTCGGTGGGACCAACATGCAACTCGGTAGGACCAATATGGTTAGGGTTAGGGCATAACGTAATCTCGGTGAGACCAATTACTCAAACTTGGTGGGACCGATTTTGGTAATAAGCTAACCAGTAAGTTTGCATTGTAATCCCGGTAGTACCGATTGCTCAAAATCGGTGAGAGCGATTTTGGTAATGGACATACACAGAGAGATTACAATCCCATCTCGGTGAGACCGAGATCCCTATCGGTGAGACCGATTTGCCTAGGGTTTGTGGCAGTCGCTATGACATCTGTACTCGGTGGCGCCGGATAGAAAGAATCGGCGGGGCCGAGTTGGACTTTTGGTTTAGGTCATATGTGGATGTGAGAAAGTAGTTGAGGGTTTTGGAGCATATCACTAAGCACTTTGAGCAAGCAAGCCATTAAGCAACACCTCATCCCCTATTGATAGTATTGGCTTTTCCTATAGACTCAATGTGATCTTGGATCACTAAAATATAAAATGTAGAGTCTTGTACTTGAAGCTTGAGCCAATCCTTTGTCCTTAGCATCTTGAAGGGGTTCCACATCCTTTAGTCCATGCCACTTCATTGTTGAACTTATCTGAAACATACTAGGTAAAAGTGTTAGTCCAACAAGAGATATGTTTACATTAATTACCAAAATCACCCAGGGAGCACTTGTGCTTTCAAACCTACCCAAGCACAGCGCGATACAGGAGCGACATGCAATTACAAGCTAACATTTTGTTGGACAATGGAGGCTATAACCAATTACTTTTACGGGAACAATAGCAACCAGGAAATTTGATGGGTAGGTATGAACAAAATTGGAACTGCACATGTACTGCTAAGTGATTCAATACACACATTACCAATCGAGGAGGAGAACGATGGTCGCGGCGGCCTCTGTGCATCATGGTAGGCAACGGGAGTCAGTTCATTTTCCACGACGATGGTGCTTCTGCGCTTGGCGTCGGCTTCCGGGAAGCAGATCCGAGTTCGTGGAAGATGGTGCCAGGGAGAGGCTCCATGTACGACGACGACGGTGGACCGGCTCCAGTGCGACGTATGAGGTCGTCGATGAGGCAGAATCTTTCTGCCATGTGGACGAAAAGCGCCCGATGTAGAAGGAGGAGCACAAAGGCTGCGTGCCGTGGAGAAGTCTATTTTATGTGGGTATAGAAAATGGGGAGTATTCAGGTGTACTACTCACGGGTGCCGGGTGGGGTTGGCTGGGTAGGGTGAACCTGAAGTTACAAAAACAGCCCCCTACCAAGCGTCATCCGTAGGCCTGTTCCGAAGGCTATGATGGTAACTTCTCACTGCTCGAATCAGGGTCGCGGGAGATTTTCCCGCCGACCTCAAAATTTTGTGACACTGAACTCCCCATGTGGCGTGCTGGGTGATTGGGCTAAGCAACTAGCGAGTAGTACTAGTAACTACTAGTACTCCCTCTGTTTTTATTAACTTTGCGTGTTAGGTTTGACCAAAGTCAAACTTCCTAAAGTTTGACCAAGTTTATAGAAAAATATCAACATTTACCATAACAAATATGTATGATGTGAAAGTACATTCAATAATGAATCTAATGGTATTTATTTGTTAATGTATTGTGTATGTTAATATTTTTTGTTATAAACTTTCTGAGAGTTTACAAAACTTGACTTTGACCAATGCTAATACGCGGACTTAAATAAAAACAGAGGGAGTACACATTTGTTTTCTTAGTTTGTACTAAATTAATCATTTGTTGTAATTGTGAAATAAATATATTAGGTTACTGACTTCGAATGTAATGGTCTATACAATTCAATATGTATACGGGGTCTATAGTACTTCACAATATGCTCAAACTCACATAATCCCAGTCAAATGAGAATCTAAATGCATTTCATAGTTATTACTTTGTAGGATGCAACAAAACCAACCATAACTCTACATCATCCATTATAAAAGCAACATTTTGAACACATCCCAATGTGGGAATGAAACGTGTAGAGAGAGCTTGCGAAGATGGAGCAGATAGGGCGGGAAAGATTGTATGTATGTGGACGAGAGAGTAGGAGACAAACCTAACGAGACACACAAAGAGAGAGAGAGAGAGAGAGAGAGAGAGAGAGAAAGAGGAACAAGTTAGGTCTGTGAGAAAGATGGAGACATGTAATAAACGTGAGATGCGTGTGCATCGTGATTCTGTACACGTGGAAGGAGAAGAGACAACAGGTTTGATGACAGAGCTGGAAAAACATGGATGAGAGGGGAAGGATCTCGTGGGTTGAGGGCTTGATCATTTTGTGAGGGGGAGAGAGGGATTGGTAATTTTGTGCGGGAGAGAGGGGGGAGGAGTCAGTCAGTCGTCGTCACATCATCCTGCTTCCAAATGGCCCTGCAGTCTCTAGTGCAGTGTGGCCGCCCTCTTCGATCTCCTTGATGCCCTCTTTGCAGATTGAGGTGTTGTGCACGCTGGGGTGCAGAGAAGCACAAGCGAGAGTGGTCGCCATATAACCTTGGATGGGGATGAATTGTGTGCTCGGGGGAGGGGTGTGTGTGTGTGTGTGTGTGTGTGTGTGTGTGTGTGCGTGTGTGTGTTTGTGTGTGTGTCAGATATTGGGTTTTCACGAAGAGATCATGAGTGCGAGATAGAGAGCGATGTGCGGGACTTGAGGTGGGCAAGGGCCGAGTGAGGGTGTTAAAATGTGTGCGTTGATGCATGTGTTACATGCGATCGTGCGAGGGACGGACGAATCGAGAGGGATGGTTGTTGTGTTACGGATGCTCCCCTCTCTCTCTCTCACACACACACAAGTAAAATAGAAGACCGTTCTCTCATGTATACACAATGTATCGGCATCTGTCTATGTCTCACTCATGCACGATCATTTGCACATTCACACCTCTCTATGTCTCTATCACACGCATACCGTCTCCACATTGCCCTTCCGCCACAACACACATATGGACACATACACACGTTCTCTCTCAGTCACACACACAAAATCAGTATTAAAAAAACTAGGGTGCACCTAAAACATCCAAATCCAAATAAACACGAACTGGAGCTAAATTCAAATATATGGAAATATTGTAGCGTCAAGAACTTTTCCAGGAAAAAAAGTTGAGTAATATTCGGGGATTGTTTTCACACACCCAAAAAGGTTTGGTGGATGTCCTTCTAGCGCGACACGGTGACGCACTGTTCGATCGATCGCTACGTCATGTTCACGCGCTTGCACAGGATTCTGTATCGTGGCTGTGGTAACTAATATAAGCGCTGCCTCAGTCTAATGTTTACGTGTACTAGTACGGTTTTCTTTTAAGTTTGACAAACCCTATATAAAACTAAACTAAGCTCCCATACGCACACTCATCAATATGCCGCCGCCGCCGTTGGGCATGCCGGCGCCCGCCTGCTCCGGCCAACAATTTCTCGCCCATCACTGCCGTGTCGCCGCCATCCCTGTGCCATGAAGCCGAAGGCTTGCCCGCTCACGTCGTCTGCAGTCCCTCCTCGCAATGCCGCCGCGCTGCCAAGCATGCGAGCAGCTGGTGGATCCGGATTTATGCACGCAGCATACAAAGAGGAGGGCGAGCGCGTGCTCCAGCACGCCGGTGAGGAGGAACTAGCGTGTCATTGTCGTCTCCGCCCGCGCGGAGGAGGCGCGCATGGTGGCTGTCGCGGCGGAAGCCGGTCGCGCCCGCGCCGAGCCCGCAAACTGGGTGTGGACGCAGAATCTACCTTCGAGACCTTGAATGCCACGTGGATCCTGCAATCTGAAGGAACAATTTGGGTCAGTCGACTCTTGTGAGCCGTTGGATGCAACATGGATGGCTAGAAGGGCTTCTTCAACCTCCGAAATTGATGCACTGTTCATCTTCTTAGCCCGCACATGCCTAACCGCCTGCGGCCGCCGCCCTGCCCTTCCTCGAACCTCCTGCCACCGCCATGCTCCCCCCACCCCCGCCATCCGTTTAACCCCAGGCACGATCCATTTTTTCTGGCGAACTACATTCCACACCCAACACTCATAAGAGAGATCATGGGCACCCTACCACCCTAATATAGATAATGGGGTAGCTTCTCTGCCATCTTCTTCCTTCGCTCTGTCGAACTTCTTTCACAAATCGACTGACCCAAATTATACTACTAGTACGAACTTATTAAGTACAATAGGAACACGAAGATACGAGCAGTAGTACCAACTGCAAGAAGAACAATAGTAAGACATACTAGTACTAGTACTACTGTACATACTAAAGAGTTCAAATAATGAGAAAGAACATAAAGTTCAAATAACAAGAAAGAACATAAACATAGTTCTGCTGGGGGCTCAGCACAACACACCCCTGAAATAAAACTAAGCAACTAGTCCACTTGACACTGCAGTAGAACCAGCATGAGCGACAGCACTGCCACCTTACTCGGAGTCCGAGTCCGAGTCCACATCCTCGACTTTGTCCTCGTCCCTCTTCCTCTTCCTCTTTGCTGACGCTTCTTTGCTTGAACCGGACACTAGGCTCTGCTTCTTCATCCAACCCTTGTAGATATTTAAACAAAGGTAGGCATCCATTGCTGCATACAGGATGTGATCTTCATCTAATGTCTTCGACTCCCATGCATGATGAAACTCGTGGTGAGGTTTCTTCAGTTTAGCGTACGAAGGATCAATCGTGGCTGCTGCCAGGGTCAGCATTGAAGGCTGAGAGGAGGACACCAGGCTTGCCTTCTGGAGATCGAAGGGCTGGCCTACAACGAGGCCTATCTGACCAAGGACATCCCTGTCATTCCTAAAGTCTACAGTAACGAATTTCACTCTTTCGTCCTTGAGGAAGTTCTTAAAATTCTGGCACTCAACGTCGGCATGGCATATGTGGTAGACCAAGCACACGTTATGTACGCAAACCTAGATCACGGCGGGCTTCTTCTTCTCTGCCTCCTTTAGAATCTCCTCTCTTTCCAGGACTGTGGTGTACTCAACATCTAGCCCAGCGACCCACTCATCCTTTGAAATGTTGAACATGCGTAGGAAGCGAGCAAGGCATGCTTTTACCGTCTCGGATCCACATGTATAGATGACGATGAACTCATCGCCGATGATGGCTCTAACCTGGTACTCAGTGGCGACCATGGAGATTTGGGAGGCCATGGATTTTGGAGGAGGATTAGGAGAAGTTGAACTGGTGTAATGTGGAAGGACGGGACAACTGGGAGCGAACTGTTGTAAGGTAGTAGTAGAAGACGGGGACGAGTAGGGCGTGTGAACGACATGGGGTTGTTGGCTTGCCCGGTGGATAAATGGCTGCAAGCCCCCAAGAGTTCTCGATTACTATGAGGGACCCACTAGATGTCATGTCTATTAGAACCATATCGTAGCCCTGACGGTATAGCTTCTGCCTGTTCGCACGCCATGCCGGCGCGTGGATGTAACTTCACTTAATTCCATCAACCGTCGTGCCTCCCACGACCTTCGCCTCCCTCGCGCGGTCGCGCCCTTTGAGACTTCGATCGGCTATAAATGAGCAATTTTTTTGCCTAGTCCGCATGCATCATACTCTGTCTGGTCCTTTTTACTTCCGTCAACCGTTTGCAAAGTGTTTGACCAAATTTATACTAAAAATATCAACATCTACAATACTCATTATAATGAGTATAAGAACTACGTTTCATAATGAGTATAAAAAAATTGATTTGACATTGTGAATGTTGATACATTTTTCTATAAGTTTGGTCAAAGTAGAGGTACATTGACTTCAGACAAAACTTAAATGCACAATGCAGACTAGTTCCACCGTCTAGGTGCGTGCCATCTCCTATCTAGTCATCACAACAAGGTTAGCTATTAGAGTACTACCTCCCTTCTACTTTAAAGGGCTCGATTCAAAAAATTCACCTACTGTTACCAAGATAGAGGCGGTGGAATAGTTTTTGCAGTATGCAAAAGTAGTCAACTAATGTTGTTGTTCTTCACAAAAAATGTGTTTACCAATGCAATATCGCATTGCATGCATCCATGAACACTAGTTACTCTAATCCCCCTCTCTTCTTTAATTCTTTGCCACATCAACATGTTTGCTATTCCCGTGTGCATGATACCAGCTAAGATACCACCATTATGGCCAGCCTTAATCATCGCATGGAATAATTTAGTGCACCTTGAAATATGAACATGTGTGGGGCGTGTGTATGTTTTTAATGACTTGAGACTATACCTAGCCCGGCATGCAAGATGACTTATTATGCACCGTTCCCCATACCTGCAGGAAGCCCGTTCGTCTCCAAATCTTTTCCTCTCCATGTGTGAAAACAATATGCCTGCTTGACTCTCCTTCTCCCTCCGACAGTCCCACCACTCCACCCCGTGTGGAAAAAATCTGCATGCATGACTCTCCTCCCCCGTGCTCGTCCAATCCGTTGTGACCAGCAATATTTCCACCCCTTCCCTCCCCCGTAATTTACTCCAACAAATATGCCCACGTAGCTATTACGGTAATCACACAACATATCTTACGGGATGCTACTTCAATTACTTAACTGCAGGTGCATTGGGTCACTAACATATGGGCCCAACAGGGGTCTGACCCACATGTCGCTGATTTAACCGGACCCGCGCTTAAGTCGATGCAGCTTCATCCATATCTTACGTAGGTGTGCCATTGCTCGCTATAAATACTGCGCCTCCCACGGCATTCGGAAGAGCGCTCACGTTCATCGCTATCACCTCCCCATCCCTCTCACATCGACCACCATGGCATCGCCTCTCCTAAGCCCTAGGCGCCCCTCGCTGCATCGCGCGGACAGTCATGCGTCGTCGTTCCGTTCCTCGCCGCCACTAGTCGAGGAGGATGCGTCGGCGTTCCGCTCCTCGCCGCGACGCGTCGAGGTGGACGCGTCGGCGTTTCCAATCTCGCCAGCACGCGCGTCGGAGGACGCGTCAGCTCCCCACTACGAGGAGAACGCCGCGCCGCCCGCCGAGCCCCTCCAGCCTTGAGGAGCTTTGGAAAGAAATGGATGTCGCCTTGTGGAAGGCTCTGCCTCCAGCAGAGCGTGCCAAAATAGAGGCGGAGAAGAAGGCCGAGGAAGAGAAGCGCACCGCGGGACAAGCTACCTGGCAGGCCTATGTCGTGTCCAAGAGAGTCAGGCAATTGGCTCTTTGGCAGAAGGCTAGTGCGAGGGCCGTGAGGGTGGCGGAGGGCGCCCGTGCCAAAGCCCTGAGTGCAGTCGGGCCCAAGCGCCTCATCTACACTTGGCGGTACGTGGACCGGGTGCAAGCTTCCAGCGAGGAGGAGTACCTGTTGGCGCCGGATCACCACACAGGTGAGATCGCGCTCGCCCGCCGGCAAGCCGCCAATTAGCACCTCGCGAGTTGCGAGGCTGAGGAAGAGGCGTTGTGTCGGTGCGCTGGGAAACAGCTGTGCACCAGGGCACTCGTGGCGTGCCGCAAGCGCTCCTGCGAGCGCCGTGGCTTTTAGTAGGAGTATAATTTAGTTTCATAAGGCGATCTCATTAGTTTTGGGACGCAAATGATAAATCCCGAACGTTCAGGAATTATTAGCATCCTTAATTAAGTATGTAAGAGGAAAAGTTTGGAAACCTTGTGTATCCATACGCATTTTGTAAGTACGTGCATATAGCACAAACTTTACTACTCCTATATACTATCGCACTACACGTCTCTCTCTATATATGCTTGCAGACTGTGCTACTCCCTCGGTCCAGGTGAATAAGTCATCTTTGGTTGTGCACCGTGACCAAGAAGGAGGGAAGACTTATACACCTAGGCCGAGGGAGTACTACTATTACTTATGTATGTGCAAATGCACGTTTTAACATTACGATGCGGTTTTTGTAAAACTAGAAAAACATCACTAGTCAAGCTTGTGAAACGATTCAATGCAAAACAAATGCAAAAATGCTTGTTTGATTGTTTACTTTTAGCTTCCTTCTCTGTGGTTAATTCTTTGTCATACTTTGTACGGAGTATCTCACTGGTCGGAAAGGCATGCAAATTCCCAAACCGCTTCCTACACCCTGTATCGAATTTTTTGCCTAAGGCTGGTCATAGTGGGGAGTAACTTATACTAGTGTCATGCATATGACACTAGTCTAAGTTACTATCTCCATAGTGCAAAGTAACATAGTAGTAGTGTCATAGGTTGCTTCATTTATTAGCTCATAGACTCATTTTGCCTCGGAAAACGCTATGTTACAGTAACATATTATGTTACCACAAGCACCTCTTTCCTCATTATATACTTGCCACATAAGCAAAATTGTCTTGGGATGTGTTAAGTTACTATGTAAGTTACCCCCACTATGGCTGGCCTAACAAGTTGTGCCGTGCAATTGGAATTCCAACTTGAGTACTACTACTAGTAGGAGTACCAGGGGCCAGTTCTTTTAGGCTTCTAGATTAGTAATCCCATAACTACTACCTCCGTCCTGTTTTATTGGTCCCCATTGTAATCTGTGTCAAATTTTGATCATAAATTTAACTAATGAAATGTTAGTGCATGTCACATGCACTAACATTTTATCAGTTAAATCTTTGGTCAAAATTTAACACAAATTACAATGGTGACGAATAAACCAGGACGAAGGTACTAGTAGTAGTTTAGAGGCCCAAATAAATGAGTGAGGCACCTTAGGGGTGTTTGTTTCGTGGACTTTTGGTGTAGAGACTAGAAAAGTCCCTCTTAGAGACTTTTTAACCAAACAGGAGGGACTACTAGGGACTAAAAATTGCTTTTTGGGACTAAATGAAGAAGACTCTCAAGGAGAGTCTTTTTTGGGACTTTTCCAACAATGCCCCTCCCTGCAACCATTGCCCCGCCGGCCCATGGTGTTGTTTGGTTGTTATTTTTCTGTATACTAGGGGTAACATGGTCATTTAATAACCTCCAGGGAGGGACTAGGGAATTTTTAGTCCCTGGAAACAAACAGGGATGGACTTTTTAGGGACTAGGGACTTTTTAGTTGGGACTAGAAAAAGTCCTAGGACTTATGAACCAAACATGGCCTTAATGTTACTCTCCACTGTGGCTAGTCTTATGGGAAAAGCCGGGGAAGAGAAGACTTATTTTTTATGCCGCCAAAAGAACTGGCCCTAGGAGTAGTAGCTAGGGATACTAGGAGTAGTATCTAGGGATCGAGTGTGCGAGATGAACCGGAGAAAGTAAATGCAGAGAGATGAAATGCAAAAAAGACGGAGGGATGTGATGGTTGCTTGTCCGTTTATTTTACCAGGCCACTTATTACTAGGAGTGGTTGGGTTTTGTGATATGACGGCTTTACTGCCGCGCCACGAGCGGGGTGAGACTCGCGTGCAGCGCCGCCCTCTACACTAGTACTACGTCGGTCATGGTTTATTAGTCCCCCATTGAATTTGACTGAAGATTTAACTGACAAAATGTTAGTGCATGTCAACAAAAACTATTTCGTTGGATTCGTATTTGAACATAGTTTTCAATGATATAATTTTAGGTGACATGCATCAACATTTATCGTACTATATATAATGTTAGTTCAACTTTTGGTCGTATTAATCTATAGTAAGGTGCCCGTATGCTGCGGAATGTTGAAATGCATTGATCGGGAGTTGTTTATTTTGACAAAGGATGTGGGGTCATCTCATGTGTAACGGTATCGATAGGTTTCTTCGGATACTATTTCATCTCTAGAGCTCACAAACATCCGGGTGAAATAGATAAAAAAGTATCTTCTGCAAACAAAAGCGTTCAACAGTTCAACCTGCATTCAAAACTTGTGAAGAAATAATACTTATTGTGCTTTGCAAGAAATGATCTTTAAGAGTTAGTTTTTGAGTATTGATTGTTATACATGTTGGCTACAGATGGCATGACACTTTCTTATAGTCAACAGTTGGCTATACTATTTAAGTATTAACCATGCCCTTATACACCTAGACGGAGGGATTAAATCAGGATGACTTGGAAGGGGGCAGAGGAGATGTAAGAAATGGTTCATCATAAGTCTTTCACCATTACTGTAGTAAAAATTTCATACGTGGAAGATTCTATACTAAACCATAAACGGATACACTTTTATTCATGTGCGATACTCCAATAGAGCAAGATCATGCATGGATGTCTCCACATGCTTAGACAGCGGATTACATTGAGCGAAGACTAATGATCAACATTTAACTTGGTAATGCATATGTCCAGGTGAACCTCCTTGGAGTCCCCGTGCACATTGTTGGGGGTCAAATCATGCCATGCATCTTCCATGTCCACATCGGCGGGAAGTTCCCAGCTCGGCATAGTCCTAGTCAGCTTGACGTAGCCAGTGTCGCCGCCCACGTACCTCCGAGGGGTAGTAATAGTAAGCACACACCCATACATCGGCCTCGTGTCAGTGTTAGTGTCAGTGGCGTCGCCCCTGACGCACACTACAGAGACGGGGCGGCGGCCTGCGTGGGCTTCGCCGGTGCCCACGAGCAAGAGGAAGACACTGCCGTCATCCTACGAGACTAGCAGGCGGTGGTGATCCTCCAGCAACTCCGGCATGGTGAATGGGTAGCACATCTCGTACTTGATGTTCTTTGCCGCAGGCCAATAGTGATAGACGGACGCCTACATGAGGTGATGCACGAGGTCCGCCGGCGAGCCCCAAAATGGCATCGGGCAGTCATAGCAGTAGACGAAGGGCTCCTTGGAGGCATCGACCAGGCCGTCCATGAAACGGGAGTGGCAGTAGGGGACGGTGCGCTAGTTTAATATATGAGCAAGTTACTACGAGATTTAGTCTGAATAAGGACAAAATAAATCATGATGGCTATAACAGAGATTAAAGCAGACTAAGGCATAGCCTAGTGGTGGGGAGGGGTTGATGCCTTCCCACCCACCCAGGTTCATGGCATGGTACTTGCAATTTGGGTTTGTTGCACCAATTATACTGTAGGGGGTTCCCTTACAGTCTTTCTATAAAAAAACAGAGATTAAACTAATCATGTGGACTAGCATAGTAGATGAACAGATTGAATCTTGGACAAAAACTAGAAACATCAAACATGAATTCTACCACGATTTCGAACAGGAAGGACAGAAACACATACGATGCAACGGGAGCAGCACCGTTGGCGTTGAGGTTGTCGCCCATGTTGTTGAGGAAGAGGTTGCCGAGGTCGGGGAAGAAGTCGTCGTTGGTGAAGTCATCGCTGCCAGCAGTTGCGAGAGTGCGCTCCCCAAATTTCAACAGCGCCCGCCGAATGGAGCGGAGGAGGGAGTGGCTGTAGGGGACGCTGTGCCCACCGAATGGAGCGCAGGAGTAGCCCACGAAGAAGTAGATGGTGCTCCTCCCTAGTCTCTACTCCTATCTCTATCTCTACTACTCTTCTTTGTTTTTTATAATATACTAGTTGTAGCTGTCAAATCGAATAGTACTGCGCCGTCCACTGCACGCCCGGCTGAACACGCCTCCATCAAACCCCTCCGTTAAACCTGCATGCAAACCGAGAAACCTACTCCGGCCCGTGGGAGGAAATTTGCCAATTGCCGTTGGAGAATAATAGAGTCACGTCCAATCCATTTGAGTTAATTGCGTGTATGATTCTCCCTCTATAAAGAGTTAATAAATCCTTAATCTTGTATTCTAAGTACTCTGTGGGTTCCACTATCAATACAGTGTACATGACTTGCAGGCTGGCTACAGATTCATACAGAAAGTTAAAACGAAACAAATCCATCATTAATCTTGTATTCTAAGTAATCTATGGGTTCCACTGCTAGTACAGTAGCGAAAGAAGTATATATTAAAAAAATATATAAAAAGCTAAAGTTTAGGACAGAATTCAGATTCGTGTCATCACAGCGAAAGCATCCGTAGCGACCAAGAAACTAGGTGTTCGCTATGACAATGCAAGAGATAAACCTTTATAACAATGAGCCCGTCCGTTGCAACAGATCCAAAGTAGAATAAAACATAATCAAAAATTTGAAAGAAAACTATTTAGTTTTGATATACATATCACTAAAAATATCTTATGTTTCACTCCAAATATATTTGTTGGGTTGTTTTGATGAAATAAGGGAGGAATGTGGTTGGTTTCAAGATACTAAGGGGTTTTGTGTAAACTGGAGCAGAGAAGTGGGAATTGTTGCAAAAGGCCACAACTTACATCACAGCCATTAGATGCAGATCTAATGGTCAGAAATGGCGGATGGCAGACACACCATCATCACCAACTGAGTCTTTTATAGGAGTAGGATAGGAGTAGAGAAAAAACCGATTTGGTGATGATGGTGTGCCTGCCATCTTATAATATAGACCGTCCGATCTATATCTGACGGATAGAAAGCAAACAATGACAATTTTACAAAAGATACCCGCACCTCTCTCCACATTTACAGACAAGGCCTTGTCTCGTTCATCCTTATCTCCCACAACCTCATTGCTGAGCAATTAAAAATGGAAGTCTCTGGAACAATTTGGCATGATGGCCACTGCCGGCACCGTCCATCCCCATGCCTCCGCCCAGTCCGACCACCAGTCACCACCACGCCCCACTCCTCCTCACCTATCTATCATCTTTCTCGAGATATCATTATTTCGATGAAATGGTCGACATATCATTTTTCGATAAAATTCTCAAGATATCATTAGTTTTTACACATGGGATTACTCCTGCATGGGTCAATCACAATAGGTGTTTTGTAAAAAAATGCATCTTGATGTTCCGTGCAATGCACGGGCATCTTGCTAATTTTTCTGCATATAATTCCAAACACCACGTAGACACGGTCTTTGACCATTTTACAACTATGTTAGTATCATTGTTAGTGGTCAGTCGGTGCAAGTTACAGCCCTGGGTATTTTAACCTTTTTAGTAATGATATCTGGCGATTGTTCGCCACGAGCTCAATCCCGGCAAATCCCACGTAACCGTCAGATTTCCATCCGACGGTGGCCTGTTTTTAAGCCATAGTATTTGACAAAACCGCCACCCTTACACATGTACTATAACTGCGTCCTGGGCGTTTGCAACTGCCATGTCTCCCAGCGAACGTTTGCTGGGGATTGGAGTTAGCACCGATGGCGGTTCGTAGTCGTTCCACGCTTGGCATTGAACTTTGTAACTATTTTAGATTAGAATATACTACTCCTCCAGTCCTAATCCACTACTACTCTACTCAAGCAAGTTAGGGCATAGTAGTAGGTATTGTAGGGAGTACCAATACTGTGATCAGTCAAGCAAGTTGTCTGGCATGGATGTGACCCTACGCTGCTGGTATGTGTCTCGTAATTCAAGCGGCGGGCTGTATTCATCATCACCTGTCCACTTCCCGCAGCACATATTCGCTCTCCATCTTTGTCCGCACATGATTTCATCCAATCTTCCATCACCGCTAAGGAGGCTCCCCCCCTCGTCCGAAACCCAAGCACTAACAATGGCAGAACCAAGCAGCGTCCACTGAAAGAGTGGCTGGAATTCGCTCCCCACAGAGGTAATCAAGCTCATTGTTTCGCGTGTGGACAATCTCAGTACCATGCCGCTCCCCGCGTGCTCCTCGGGGTTGTACCGTTTACTCAAAGCCCTCGGGCCAGAGCTTTTTAAGCCAGCTCCTTGCTTGCTGATGCCGCCTGATCTTCAGAAATGGCGTGTCAAGCAGCATAATGATCGTAGGGTGGCGAGCATCAACCCCCTTGACTGCGATCCGATCCCCGTCACGCTCAACTATATTAACGGTATGTACTGGGTCAGCATAAACATGTCTTGGATGGTGCTCGTCGACGGTCGCAGCAGCTAGATGCTCGTGGAGGTCTACACCCGGCGATTGATCCCCCTTCCTTCGATTAACACTGCACTGTTTTGGCACCGCGGCCCAGAATACTCAGAATCTTATAGTAGCCAACATGATACCAAGTTTGATTCACTCAAGGTTGTAATCTGCCAAGTGCCACAAGATCTGCGAATTATAAAGACTTCAGGCTAATTGCATTCTTCAACCGCGGTCTCGCCTATCTGATAGGTCACTGCGGTAAGTGGATAAATCTGCACGTCCATCGTAGGATCATACATCCTCCATAGTTCTCTGATGCCATTGAACATGAGGGCTTCATTTACGCTGTCGACTCCTTCTATGGATGGACGTATTGCTGGCCTACTCCAGTCATCGCTACAAACGACTGTTACAACAGTATGTTACTTTCCTATGATATCATGATGGCTTGCTTATATTACTGTCAACATTTACTGAAAAAATATTCATCCTCATAACATGCTATTCTTAAGATTGACTACATTAAGAGCCCTTTTTATTTGACTCAACTTGATATGATGTTGTAGGCCACCGGTGTCCCTACCCTTCCTAATCCCGAACCTTTCAAAGAAAAGCAGCATGGGAGTTGCGGTGGTTCTGGCTCGATCGACGACGGCGAACAATTGATGATCGTTCGACGCATGCAGACGTGTTGTTTCGCGAATACAATCACAATCACCGCAAGGTCTTTGAGTAGGATCCCAGCTTCTACGGGCCTTTAGGAATTTTTGACCGAGGCTGGTAAGTAGCCTTGGTACACGCTCTGCTTTCTCGGACTGAATTATCCGATTAACCGAGAGATAACCGACGACAAGGATCATGATGGCAGCGCGTTTTCATTCATCGAGCAAAACTATGTGTACACAGCATACCATGCGTCTCTGCATGCACCATACCACGATATGTGCTGCCACGCTCTGCAGCCCAAAGTAGGAGAGAGGGTCGCAAGTATCGGACTTGACTGCTGGCTGGAGTTTCCCCGTCGAGCACCCATCTGGTTCAAGCCGTCGACCAATCTCCACAGACTTAATAAATAGTAACGTCTAATCGAGCCAGTTAGTTAGATGCATACACTTGGTGTAGTAGGATCTTTATTTAGTTTGATGCATACACTTGTTCTTTTTTGGTAGCCCTTTTGTAATGGTGGCTGATGTTTGGTTTGGAAGTGAGAGCTGCATCTTTTCTCTTCTGGCCTGCTTACTGCTTCTGTTGCACCCCCAACCCTGGTTGCTGCTGCTGCTGCTGTTTTTAATGTACAATCAATAGTGTATTTCGTCTGTTGGTTGAATAAATGTGTTGTTAGAATAACAAACACAATGTTTTGGAAGTCGTTGCACTATCCGATCCTTTAGTGCCCCGTACCATACGTAGCGCATACTATTTTTGGTACGGAACACATTTTCCACTTGTTTATAACATGCCGCCCACTGATGAAGGGCCAATAGAGGAGCCCATAATTAACTGGAAGGGAGGTTCTCACACGAATCCGGCCCAGGTACATGCTCATGTTCCCGTAAACATAAATAAGTAAATAAATAAATAAATAAATAAAGATAAATGCTCATGCACCAGTTCTTTGAATTCACGATTTAACAGGAGGATATTATTTCCTATGATAGTGTCGTTACATTCAGTCGATATTATTCTTAGGCAAAGATAGCGACCAGTCTTCTTTCTCCCACCATTTTCTTCCTACAACCAGCGGACCCATGCAAATCGTAGTCAATGTCGTAAATAGTTCCGATTCATTTTTATTTTTCAATAAGAATGTCCAACCCAACCCAGCACATTGGCGACATCACTTTATCCTCCGCCTTGGTGCGCTCGTCGCGGCGCCGCCGTCGGGCCATGTCAACATAGTGAATCGGGAGAGGGCTGTAGTTGTGAGTATGACAGTACGGACCCACTAGGTCCACTCCCGAACACAAGCAAGCGCCTCTTTTACTACTCAGATGCACCCCTCGTTTTTTACTCTAACCCACCCTGCTGATATCTGGGACCCACATCATTTTCAACGTATAGTCAATTAACGACAGAATTGTACAGCTTTTTTTTGAGTAGTAATTCAAAGGAGCAGGCTATAAACGGGTTGTGCGGTCTCTGTGGCCCGTCTAACAACATGACCAGCCCAGCAGTTTTTTCTTTGGGAAAATAGGTAGCCCAATATTTCTTTTTGAAGAATACCCAAGCTAGGCCTATTTGTTTTCTCCGACTTACTGGGCTTCAAATCTTTCAAGACGAGGAGGGATGCATTCCGGCCTGGCCAAAGAGTATGGTCAGTGTCTGTTAAAAGTAATATCGAAGGGGTTGAAAATTCCAAAAAAATATGACCATACTAAGGAGGAAATTTCTTTTTTTGTTTTTGTTCTTCACTGATATTTTATATTTCATTGGATTTAACATGACATAGTACTAATTTATTTTTAATTTTTTTAGTATGACTACTAATTTTTGGATTAATAATATTTTGTTCCCCAGCAAAAAATTGTGAATTTTCAAAATTTCGCGCATATTTAGTTTAATTTTTTAACCCTGGTACTGACCAGAAAATGGGCAGCAATTCTAAAAATGGAAAATGGGCTGTAATAAATTCCATACGAATTAGAAAATGAGTAAAAGTTATAAAAATAATAGCATATGGGCTATACACGCCACAGATTTCAAGGCTGACTTATTTACGCAAGGCTTTGTCAGTCAACACACGATTCTAGCACCAGTGACTGTTGCATGTCCATCCAACGGCCGACGTGCTTCTTCAATCTCTGATCTTCCTGCTCCAGCCGCCTAAACTAGCGCCGACGGGACTGCCTGCTCCCACCTCTTGTGGCCCGCTGTGATGTCGCGCAGGCTTCACCGGCCCACCCTACTCCCTCCGCTGGCCTGGCCGCACGCAATCAACTGCCTCCTTATTACGCGAAAAAAATGATTCCTCCCACTGACATCTGGGGCGCACCGGTTGTGAGGCTGACCTGTGGGCCTACTAAGTTGACGCATACGCAGGGATTGTCAACTTAGTCAACAAACGATTCTAGCAGCAGTGACCGTTGGATTTGAATTGAACGGTCGTGCTGCTTCCTCAATCGTTGCTCTTCTTGCACCAGCCGCCCAAACCAGCGCCGGCGAGACCGCCTGCTCCTGCCTCCCGTGGTCGGCTGTGCTGCCGCGGAAGCCTCACCGCCCCCTACTACTCCCACCGTTGGCCAGGCCCTGCAGCAACGACAGCCTCACACCACAGTCGAACCAGTGAACCCTCGTACTCCTCTCCGCCTGGGCTTCCACTGCCGCGTCTTCCCCGACTCCACGTCGTCCCCTTCCTAGGCCTCACCGTCGTCCACCGCCATGGTTCTATCGGCGTGGCGTGGTCAACGTGGTCAAGGAACGACTTCCATCAGAAGAGTACTGTACATGGAGAGGCTGACAGCTAGGTTCACGGCCGCAGCAAGGAAGTGCCTCCTTATTACACGCAAAATAATTATTCCTCCACCTGACAGTAGGGACCCATCGGACGGGCCACCGTATTTCATGAAAAAAACCTTTCCCCCCTGACTGCTGGGACCCACCAGCTACATCTTCACACGCAAGGAAGTGCCTGACAGTCGGGACCCACCCGGTCGAAGCGTACGTAGCGTTGTCACTCTGGTCGCGAATGTGTATGTACATATTGGTCAATGTAGAGGCGCGCATGTGTCGTAGTAGAGGCGTGCACGTGTCGTAGTAGAGGCGCGCACGTGTCATAGTAGAGGCGCGCACGTAGCATGTACACGTATGTACAGCGGCCAGGGTGCAAGAAAGTAAATACGACCACGTACGTACATACCCGCGGGGTCTCGAACGCCTACTCGTGCATACGTGCGGTCAGGGTACGTGTACATGGCTGGGTCGGAACGGAGAAACTGCGTCGTCGTCGTGTTCATGGGGAGCCAACCGGCTGGGTCGTCGTGTTCATCGGGAGCCAACCGGCTTGGACGGAACAACTGATAGAAACAAGGCCTGGCGTACCGCAGAACGGAGGGAACGGCCTTGTGTTCGACTGGCCACGGTGGAAACGGGATCCTGTTCATCGGGACGGGTCTGGCGTACCGCAAAATGGAGGAAACGGACCTCCTATGGTGGAAACGGGGTCCTGTTGATCGGGAGGGGTGTGGCGTACCGCAAAACGGAGGAAACGAACTTGTGTTGGAGCGCTACGGTCGAAACGGGGGTCCCGTTCATCGGGAGGGGTGTGGCGTACCGCAAAACGGGACTCCACGGGTTACTGTTCATCTCCACCGTCGACCTCCTCCAGCCTCCACAGACTCTTGCTCATCCACCGTCGACCTCCTCCAGCCTCCACTGCATTGCTCATCCACGGGCTCCTGCTCATCCAGCCTCCACCGCGCTCCTCCACCGCTACTATCAGCCAGCCCTCTCCACGTGGTCTGTTCAACCACCCCTCCACGAGCTCATCGCTCATCCAGCCCTCCACCGCTCTTGCTCAACCAGCCCTCCACGGGTCCAGTTCATCCATCCCTCCATGGGGTCCTGTTCGTCCAGCCCTCCACGGGTTCTACATTCATCCATCGGCTCGACGATCGAGTCTTGCTCATCCAGTGACAACGACCTCTACTTCCACGGGTCCCGTTCATCCGACCCCCCACCGGGAACTGTTCATCCAAACCCCCTCAACAACGCTCACTGTTTATCCAGAGGCAGCATCGATCGGCTTCAGTTAGCAGCAGTAGCGAAGGAATCACACTCAGGTTCAGTTAACAACAAGGGATCGATTGATTGCCCGGGTTCAGTAACTCGTAGCCTGCAGTGCAATTGCTCTGGTTCAGCTAGAGCCCAATGCCTCGCACACACGCGCGTACGTATGAGAGAAACGCGCATCATCGGCCCCCGACCACCCATCGTAACCGGGAACTCCCCGATATTTTCCTCGCCCTTGCTTCTACCACGGTTTTTTCCGTCATGGACGGCCCAAAGAATGGCATGCATCTGCGTCTCAGGCCCGCCCAGGACGAAAAGCCCATTTTCTGTCATGATTTTTGGTCATAGAAGTAGGACCCCACCACATCTATTATGATACCGGGTTTTGTCACAATTATCGTCATAGAAGTGTCATAAGTATGACAAAAAAAATGTTCGGCCCAAAATGTCACGTATGTGTCTTTTTTTGTAGAGCACGACTGAGTCGAAGCAACCCCGGGAAGGGAGTCGTCGTTCCCAGACAAGGGTCGCACACCCGCGAAGGGAGTCGACGAATCCCAAGAACGCAAATAGCCCACGGTCCAACGTCTCGGCTCATCCTCAGAATTCCACAAGAGCTTGCGCTGCCGTCGATTTAGGCGGGCGACGGAGGAGGAGGAGCGCGTGTACAACTCCCCTTCCCAAGATCCCAATGGCAAGTGATAGAGCAGCCCTTATAAAGGGGACTCAACTCTCCTCAACTAGCAAGGTGGTACTAGAGTTCCCATCACCTGCTATATACCTACATGGCCTCAAGATTAAACAGGAACCATTGTTCATATGGGCCTAAAACCGATATATGATTCAACAATCCCTGCCTAGATCTTGATGCGCATAAGTTTGTCAACTATTTCAAAGAATGTTTGATATACCGGAATTTTCAGTGGAGACTGTTAAGTTGAACTTCCACCTAGAGCAACAGGATTGGACTTCCTCACAATTGAACAATGGACTATGCCTTGAATTGTCAGTTTGGCGTGCAAATTTTCGCCTATTGTCAGCTGATACGTGGCTGTCAAAGGCTAAATTTCATGGATGGAGCTTATTAGTCATACTCCTGACCTTCTCATGAGCTTCCTACAGATTACCAAATCTCATAGACTGCGACCAGCAGTCGGGCTCACATAGGTGTGTTCCTCCAAAGAATGCTATGTAGGATAGCATCTTGCTTACATAAGCTTTGGAACACATTAAGAAAAAAGTCAGCCTGCATTACAAATTACGAGAGTATTGCATCTCCAACAGAATGGGTTTGTAAGGATACTCTCCTCAGTTGACTGCATGATTTTTTTCCCAAGTCCCAATTCACAGGATCTCTGATCACATAGGTTGGGTTAGCCCCATGGCAACTTACGTGGGTCTCATGCCCATCTCTCTCGATGCATTTTCTATCACAGTTCACGATAACCCTTTTGTGAAGGGATTTGCCAGATTCTTACCCGTCTGGACATAATCCAATGCTATTACTCTAGAGTTTCTTGATTGCCTGGCCGATTTCAATCTTCTTCTTATGTGCTTTGAGGATTGCATGTTGTCCTTTGAACTCTTTGCCTTGGAAATCACTGTCTGATTGGCACAGTTCATAAGGATAGACGAGACTAGCTTATCAACCACTGGCAAATCCATCAAAAACTCTTGAAGCCATTCTTCTTTGACACATGATGTGTCTAATGCTGTGAGTTCTGCTTTCATAGTCGATCTTGTTAATATCGTTTGCTTGCAAGACTTCCATGAAATAACAGCACCACCATGTGTGAACACATACCCACTTGTGGCTTTCATCTCATCGGCATCAGATTTCCAATTTGAATCACTATACCCTTCAACTACTGTCGGGTACCCAGAATAGTAAATTCTATAGTTCACAATACCTTGCAATGACTCGCTCAACTGCATGCCAATGCACATCTCCCGAATTGGACACAAACTTGCTCAATTTTCACACAGCAAATGAGATGTCAGGCCGAGTAGCACAAGCTAGGTATGTAAGTGAACCAATCACTTGAGAGTATCCCAATTGATCCACAGTCGTGCCTTCGAACTTTCGAATCCGCACACTAGGAACGTATGGTGTTGCAGAAGGTTTGCATCCCGAATATCCAAAATGGCTCAAAATCTTCTCAACATAGTGGGATTGAAGAAGTGTAATTCCAGCATCAGTATCTCTCAGTAGCTTGATGTTCAAGATAACATCAGCCACACCCAGGTCTTTCATCTCAAAGTTACGAGATAGAAAAGCCTTGACTTCCTCAATGACTTTGAGGTGGTCCCAAATATCAATATTTCATCGGCATACAGATGTAGTCTAACTCCTTCGCTAATAACCCACAAATATAAGGGATCACAATAGTTTTCGAGGGTAGAGTATTCAACCCAAATTTATTGATTCGACACAAGGGGAGCCAAAGAATATTCTCAAGTATTAGCAGCTGAGTTGTCAATTCAACCACACCTGAAAGACTTAATATCTGCAGCAAAGTATTTAGTAGCAAAGTAGTATGGAAGTAACGGTAACAGTGGCAAAAGTAACAGTAGCAGTTTTGTAGCAATTGTAACAGCGACAACGGAAAAGTAATGTAGCAAAGATCAATATGTGAAAAGCTCGTAGGCAATGGATCAATGATGGATAATTATATTAGATGACATTCATCATGCAACAGTTATAACCTAGGATGACACAGAACTAGCTCCAATTCATCAATATAATGTAGGCATGTATTCCGAATATAGTCATCCGTGCTTATGGAAAAGAACTTGCATGGCATATTTTGTCCTACCCTCCCATGGCAGCGGGGTCCTAATGGAAACTAAGGGATATTAAGGCCTCCTTTTAATAGAGAATCGGACCAAAGCATTACACTTAGTGAATACATGAACTCCTCAAACTATGATAATCATCGGAAAGAATCCCAATTATTGTCACCTTGGGGTATGCGGATCATAACTTGTAATAGGTGTGTACAACTTGCAAGATAGGATCAAGAACAAAAATATATTCATGAAAACATTATAGGTTCAGATCTGAAATCATGGCACTTGGGCCCTAGTGTCAAGCATTAAGCATAGCAAAGTCATAGAAACATCAATCTCAGAACATAGTGGATACTGATGTCTACTATGCAACCTTCTTCTTGTAGACGTTGTTGGGCCTCCAAGTGCAGAGGTTTGTAGGACAGTAGCAAATTTCCCTCAAGTGGATGACCTAAGGTTTATCAATCCGTGGGAGGCGTAGGATGAAGATGGTCTCTCTCAAGAAACCCTGCAACCAAATAACAAAGAGTCTCTTGTGTCCCCAACACACCGAATACAATGGTAAATTGTATAGGTGCACTAGTTCGGCAAAGAGATGGTGATACAAGTGCAATATGGATGGTAGATATATGTTTTTGTAATCTGAAAATATAAAAACAGCAAGGCAACTAATGATAAAAGTGAGCAAAAACGGTATTGCAATGCTAGGAAACAAGGCCTAGGGTTCATACTTTCACTAGTGCAAGTTCTCTCAACAATAATAACATAATAGGATCATATAACTATCCCTCAACATGCAACAAGGAGTCACTCCAAAGTTACTAATAGCGGAGAACAAACGAAGAGATTATGGTAGGGTACGAAACCACCTCAAAGTTATCCTTTCTGATCGATCTATTCAAGAGTCCGTAGTAAAATAACATGAAGCTATTCTTTCCGTTCAATCTATCATAGAGTTCGTACTAGAATAACACCTTAAGACACAAATTCAACCAAAACCCTAATGTCACCTAGATACTCCAATGTCACCTCAAGTATTCGTGGGTATGATTATATGCATCAAACAATCTCAGATTCATCTATTCAAACCAACACAAAGTACTTCAAAGAGTGCCCCAAAGTTTCTACCGGAGAGTCAAGACGAAAACGTGTGCTAACCCCTATGCATAAGTTCAACTGAACCCGCAAGTTGATCACAGATAAGCACGGCAAGACATACATCAAGTGTTCTCAAATCCTTAAAGACTCAATCCGACAAGATAACTTCAAGGCGAAAACTCAATTCATCACAAGAGAGTAGAGGGGGAGAAACATCATAAGATCCAACTATAATAGCAAAGCTCGCGATACATCAAGATCGTATCACCTCAAGAACACGAGAGAGAGAGAGAGAGAGAGAGAGAGAGAGAGAGAGAGAGAGAGAGAGAGATCAAACACATAGCTACTGGTACATACCCTCAACCCCGAGGGTGAACTACTCCCTCCTCATCATGGAGAGCGCCGGGATGATGAAGATGGCCACCGGTGATGGATCCCCCCGCTAGCAGGGTGCTGGAACAGGGTCTCGATTGGTTTTTTGTGGCTAAAGAGGCTTGCGGCAGCGGAACTCCCTATCTATTCTGTTCTTTGATGTTTTTAGGGTATATGGATATATATAGGCAAAAGAAGTCGGTCAGGGGAGCCACGAGGGGCCCACGAGGGTGGGGGCGCGCCCAGGGGGGTAGGACGCGCCTCCCTGCCTCGTGGCTTCCTCGAAGCTTCCCTGACGTCTACTCCAAGTCTCCTGGATTGCTTCCGTTCCAAAAATAACTCTCCCGAAGGTTTCATTCCATTTGGATTCCGTTTGATATTCCTTTTCTTTGAAACACTGAAATAGGCAAGAAAACAACAATTTGGGCTGGTCCTCCGGTTAATAAGTTAGTCCCAAAAATAATATAAAAGTGTTTAGTAAGGCCCATAAACATCCAAAACAGATAATATAATAGCATGAATACTTCATAAATTATAGATACGTTGGAGATGTATCAGCATCCCCAAGCTTAATTCCTGCTCGTCCTCGAGTAGGTAAATGATAAAAGAAATAATTTATGAAGTGTGAATGCTAGCAGGTGCACAAGTTTGATCAATGATAATTTCAATCACCTTTTCTAGCATCATTACATATCATAATAGTAGCTCATCTCATAAAACTTTTCATGATCAAGTAACAAATTATTCACATGTTAAAGTATAGATCATAAACTTTCTTGAAAACTAAAAAACCATGTTATTAGTCATCAAACAATTACAATTCATCTTATTTTTAGGAAGAGTCTATGTCAGAGCTTTGATTCAGCAAACTTCACATACTCAACTATCATTTAGTTTTTCACAATTGCTAACACTCACGCAATATTTATGGGTTCAAAGTTTTAATCAGACACAGAGAAAGATAGGGGCTTATAGGTTCGCCTCCCAACCTTTTACCTCAAGGGTAATGTCAACAATAATAGCTCATGATGCCTTACATATATATATATATACATATATATATATATATATATATATATATATATATATATATATATATATATATATATATATATATATATATATATATATATATATATATATATATATATATATATATATATATATATATATATATATATATATATATATATATATATATATATATCAGAATCTTTCCAACATAATGTGCTTGCCAAAGGATAAAATGTAAAAAGGAAAGGTGAAGATCACCATGACTCTTGCATAAGGTAAAAGACAAGAATAAAAGATAGGCCCTTCACAGAGGGAAGAAGAGGTTGCCATGCGCTTTTATAGTTGGATGCACAAAATCTTCATGCGAGGGAACGTCACTTTATATTGCCACTTGTGATAGGGACCTTTATTATGCAGTCCGTCGCTTTTATTGCCTCCATATCACAATATCGTATAAAGCTTATTTTCTCCACACTAAAAGATCATACATATTTAGAGAGCAATTTTTATTGCATGCACCGATGACAACTTACTTGAAGGATCTTACTCAATCCATAGGTAGGTATGGTGGACTCTCATGGCAATACTAGTTTAAAGGATGTTTGGAAGCACAAGTAGTATCTCTACTTGGTGCAAAGAATTTGGCTAGCATGAGGGGGAAAGGCAAGCTCAACGTGTTGGGCGATCCATGACAATATACTTTATTTCGGATATAAGAAAACATAACCCATTACGTTGTCTTCCTTGTCCAACATCAACCTTTTAGCATGTCATATTTTAATGAGTGCTCACAATTACAAAAGATGTCTAAGATAGTATATTTATATGTGAAATCTCTCTCCCCTCAATATTCTTTCATGAATTATTCAAGTGGCCAATACAATGTTTGCTAACCTTCAATAAATTTACCACCTCTACTTCTTATATGTGAAGTCATTACTCCCCATGGGTAAGCATATGAAACATATATAATTTCAGATTTATGATATTCAAATCATTCAACTATTTACTCATAGGATATAAGTGAAGCACACGAGTAGATGACAAACTACTCCAAAAAGATATAGGTGAAGATCAATGAGTAGTTAAATAATTATTTAGCTATGTGAAGATTCTCTCTCATTTAAGAATTTCATATCTTGATATTTTATTCAAACAGCAAGCAAAACAAAATAAATGACATTCTAAGAATAGCAAACATCACGTGAAGAAGCAAAAACATGGATCAACTGATACTAACCAATAGTTGTTGAAGAAGAAAGGTGGGATGCCAACCGGGGCATCCCCAAGCTTAGACGCTTGAGACTTCTTGAAATATTATCTTGGGATGCCTTGGGCATCCCCAAGCTTGGGCTTTTGTGTCTCCTTAATTCCTCTCATATCACGGTCTCCCTAAATCTCAAAAGCTTCATCCACACAAAACTCAACAAGGACTCGTGAGATAAGTTAGTATAAACCAATGCAAAAACCTTATCATACTCTACTGTAGCAAATCACTAAAATTATTATTCAACATTGCATACTACATGCCTCTGCATATTTAATAGTCCTATCCTCAAATAGAATCATTAAAGAAGCAAACATATGCAAACATAACAACAATCTGCCTAAACAGGACAGTTTGTAAAGAATGCAGCAAGATCCATACTTCCCTAGCTCCAAAAAGTATGAAAGGAAATTCCCACAGTAGTAAATTTATCAGAGCTTGTCTTACATTCTTAAGTTGCTCCCCACTTCTACCAATTCTCTCAACATGCGCACTGTCCACATTAGCTACGTGCCACGTCATTGTTCAGGTTTTTTTTTGTAAAGAGCAGCCATCCCCCAGCCGTAACTCCCTGGAAGAAATAAAAGAGAATAATATCTGGCACTGACCAAACAATTATTAACTCAAACTTTCTTCCTCTTCATCTCTTCGTTACTCCAATCTCATCCCTTCCCCTTCTCTTGCCCCTTCGCTTGATTTCCTTCGCCGCCGTTCAGGATCCAAGCAGCAGCCCCCCTAGCGAAGGTTGTATTCGTTCTTGCATTGCCATCGCCGCCGCGGCCCCAATTCCAGTGGGACAATCTGCTCTGGGCTTCCTCACACCAACGGCATCGGACGTGCCTGGTGCAGCCATCCCCACGCAGCTGAGTAAGCCTGTGCCCACGCGTCGCTCTGCTCTGTGGCGTCCTCACACTGACGGACTTGGACAATCTGGGGCAAAAGAAGCCGGCAGGCAATCCCATCTGGAGTTCTGGGCCATCTGGCTAAGGTACAGAAGATGAGTTCATTCATGACTTCTATTACCACGGATTCCCTTTTCTCAGAGAAACGACAGCACTGGTGGGCTGCATCATTGTCAGGCGTAGACTAGCACAAGTCCAAGGTTGTGATCGACAAACACCTCAGGTTGCAATCCTCCCAGTGCTAGGCCAACGTTTCCTAATCGTCTGATAGACATGCTATTCACTAACAAAACTACTATCATAACCAAATAAGATCACCCTCTTTCTTTTTGATGACACTTGACATGCTTAATTGCTTGATTATATGATTTAAAGGTACACATAGATTAAAAGTTGAGCCTATGTTGTCATCTAATCTCTGAATCTTTCATATTTGTGTTAGATTTGATTGTTTTGAAATTTTGAATTGGGTGTGTTGACTAATAAGGGAAACAACTTCACAATCACGTAATGAAGGGAGCACGTGACAACCTACAAGAAAAATCTGGGAGAAAAGCAACTATAAGTTCTCCTGCATCTACCGTTCTTTTTGTTCTCTTGCTTACAGTAGAGAGAGAGAGAGAGATGCAATGCAACTCCTTAGTTTTCTGCCCTTGCTGCACACCCATGCATTTCAGATTTACGGCTCCTATAGGTACATATTCTGCCCATCCATAATATTTATTTTTTGTTTTGCTTTACTGGATACATAGCCTTTCAAGACATGTTCCCGGTTGAATAAAAAAATTGACTTCCTTAGTTGCTCGATGGCTTGGATAGTTGGGTGGTAATTATCATTGTTCTTCTCTCCATGCATACCCAAGGACCTCAGATTTATGACTCCTGCAGGTACACAAGTTTCCCATCCATTGCTATTTCTACATCTTTCTGTACTTCATTATTATCAAAATTTAATTCTGCTCAATAGTCATTGTTCAGTCCCAGATGGTGTTGAGTTGGTATAAGTCTCTGCTTCTGGACTGTTCATCGCATTATTCGTCAAATTTATCACTATAAGGTACATAAAACAGGTTATTCACGGTATGCTTCCACCAAATAATTTGTAGATACTTTCTCTCATCGTTTGAGATGGCCTATGAGAATGACACTTCTTTCATAGTGCAATAGTTGAGGTGGATTACTAAATTACTTCATGTATCTATATTATAAGTTTAGTAACTCCTTTTTTTCTTCAAATATATAGTTCTATACCAGCAATTTTTGCATTACTTTTATCATGATCACTGCAACAATGCGCAGGGTATCTTGATATTGCATGTAAGAGATCACTCGATCAATTATATTTGTGCTCATGTGTTGAGTTGGTATGTATTCCTTCT
Source organism: Aegilops longissima (assembly GCA_021605205.1). Taxonomy (NCBI): domain Eukaryota; kingdom Viridiplantae; phylum Streptophyta; class Magnoliopsida; order Poales; family Poaceae; genus Aegilops; species Aegilops longissima. The sequence goes on along the minus strand of CM038680.1, from coordinate 265,892,834 downwards.
TGCATGCGAGAGAGCACCCGATCAACTATATTTGTGTTCATGTGTTGAGTTGGTATGTATTCCTTCTTGCTTTGTGATTAAAAGTTGATGTACTTTTGAATAGACACGCAGAGTCTGTTGTGTGACTTGTGTTCAATGACATTTTGATATTGTAAATGTTTAGCTTCTTAATGCATTTCATGTTTTCTGCAACGTAGTTCTGTTGTATGTATCTGTTGAAAACAACTTACATAACCCGTCCCATGTTTCTTCTATAGAAACTATCATGTGTTCCAGCCCAATCATGTTGAAATTAGTGATAGTCAAAATTCTATGCACTAAAATTCCTCAGCAACATGCAGGGTCTTATCAAGAATGGCTAACAATCATGTGAAGATGGTAGGGTGGAGGATGTGATCATATGAACAAAAGGTTCTAGCTGCTTCAAACATGTTGCATAGGTTTAGTATATTGATCATATTTTTTCTGGTATATATGCCTTTTCTATGAGATTATCATTCTTTATCATTCATGTAATGTTGCATAGTGGAAGGTTTTTTTAACCGTGCTTTCCTGCAGCAATGTGTGGGGAACCATCTAGTTATGCAAAAGGTTTCAACATTTTATCACATTCTGACTTTTCTAGGGAATTTTTTGCAACAACGGTAAACCTTTTGTTTTCAAACAGCAACATGTAGACTTGTAAAATAGGCATAGTAAAGGCTATCAATGCCACTTTTATTAAAATAAAAGATGCAAAACATTTTTCTAAATAACAGCAAGCAAATCCTAACAAAATAAATTGACGCTCCAAGCAAAATACATGTCATGTGGTGAATAAAAATATAGCTCGAAGTAAAGTTACCGATGAACGAAGACGAAAGAGGGGATGCCTTCCGGGGCATCCCCAAGCTTAGGCTCTTGGTTATACTTGAATATTACCTTGGGGTGCCTTGAGCATCCCCAATCTTAATCTCTTGCCACTCCTTATTCCATAGTCCATCGAATCTTTACCCAAAACTTGAAAACTTCACAACACAAAACTCAACAGAAAACTCGTAAGCTCCGTTAGTATAAGAAAATAAAACCACCACTTAGGTACTATTGTGAACTCATTCTGAATTCATATTGGTGTGATATCTACTGTATTCCAACTTCTCTATGGTTCATACTGTCGGGGAAGCTGATCGTGGCCCACGAACACCTATGGGACCTAGGTCCCTTGTGGTTCGGAGGGGGGCGAAGATTGCACAAAGAGCGGATCGAGGCGATGCACACGAGCAGATTTACCCAGCTTCGGAGCTCTCCGGAGAGATAACACTCCTACTGCTGCTTTGTGGATTATATTGTGTTCTTGCTAGGGAGCAATGAGGGCTACAAAACCTAGCTCGAGTGTGTGTGTGAGTTGGATGAACTAAGCTGGAGCTGGACCGAACCCTTTCTACGTTGCACTTGGGCCTCCTTTTATAGGCACAAGGGGTCACCACATGTGGCAAGTAGAAAAGGGTAAGATAGTAAAAACAGAGGTTGGTACACCGCTTTATACAAAGGTATAGTAATCTATACCTAACTCGACGGCAAGGGACAAGAGTCATCAATGCCCGCCTCGATCGCCTCGAATAGTGTAACAGGACCGCCAAGTGTGCCTCCGTTTGCCACGATGGTAGCTTGTCGGCCGCTTATCGCTGCTCCCACGGCTACACAGCCCGCCGACACGCGTGCTTGGGAGAGCCCTGTGGTGACACGTTGACGGGTGAGCTGGAGCGGAGATGAAGAGAGGTCACTTGTCATGGCGAGTACCTTGTCGCGCAAGGTTCTTGTCGCGCCGGAGCTTATCGCCACCAAGCCTTCCCCAAGCTCCTCTTGCCGGGCCTTGTTTCCTTCGTGCCCGAGTGGCCTTCCCGACAAGCTCCTCTTGCCGGGTCTTGATTACTGTTTTGAATGGCTCCAAGGGAGCCGCCGAGGATCTTGGAGATCATCAGGCCAGCCCCGCTGGGTGCTGCAACCGCCTGCACGAAGTTCGGGTGCTAGGGTACCCTACCTAGTACACCGACAGAGCCCCCGGCTCGGGCCACACACGCGCTAAGCTCATGGGCGGGCCCAAAAAAGATTCACGGGCACGCGTGGTCTTGATTACGCCATTATTCGCTTTGGACCCACCACGCCTCCCACTTAACGCCACGCACCGGACGTGGCGCCGTGAGGAGATCGTGGGGCTTTTTTAATGGGAAAAATCTGAACGCCCGTCCCTCTCCCTTTATAAGCGGGGAACAGGGCAGGACACCCACTTGCCATTGCTGTCACATCGAAACCCCGCCGCTTTCCCCTTTCTTCTCGAGCCCAAAGAGAGCGACGCCCGCCCCTCCATTGCCACCGTGCCACCAACGCCGCCGATTCCTCCACCACCTCTCCCCATGGCTCAAGGCCGACAGGGTAAAAGGCATGAATCGGCGGCGCAGGCGCAGCGCTCATGGCCATGGAAGGAGCGGGCTCTCTTTGATCCCCTCGCCGACAGAAGGAGCTGCGGAGCTGTACTACCTTTTAAATCGACGGCGACGCAGCGCGCACTCCAAGACGAGGGTGATCTCCGCCGCCACGTCCGATAAGGTCTCCATCGGGTACCCTTTTTCGCGATTTTCTTCCATCAGGCTCTGCCCGCCTTTTCTCGAGTTCTTCGTGATGTCATGAACACATATGGCCTCCGCCTCCTTGACTTCACCCCCAACGCCATCCTCACCATGGCCGTTTTCGCACACCTCTGCGAGAACTTTGTCGGGGTCCATCCAAATGTCGCACTCTTCCGCCACTACTTCTCACCCCGCGTAGAGAGAGGAGAGCCGCTTGCCGGAGGAATTGCATGGACCTCTAGGATCGGCAAGAAGGAAGCGTATCTTGACGGAGAGTTGCGCAGCAAGTGGGAGGAGTGGAGAGCTGACTGGTGTTGGATCTTAGAGGAGGAGCCACAGCCTTTCACCGCCCTGCGCCAGACCCCCATAGTTCGTGGCAACGATTGGAGCAACTTGGCGCCGGAGGACGACAAGTTGAAGATTGCCGTGACTAGGATTTTGCGTCTCCGGCAAGCAGGGCTTACCGTAGGAGCAGTTGGCACGGACTTCCGTCGCCGCCGCATTGCGCCCTTGCAGGAGAGAGGGAGGCCTGCTTGGGAATTCCAGAACGCGGCGGACATCATGAGGCTGCGCCCGGGTTTGAATTGGAATTTTACTACCTTGGAGCTTGACGGCATGCTGCGGAGTTGTTCAAGCTCAAGCGGACAACCCCGGTGGTGCATGTTGCCGAGGGAGTTGTGCCCTTGTGCAACAACTCGTCCGCTTGACAAAGATCCGCGATGATGATGTTGCCAGCGATTCCCATGGAATCGTTCCAACTTGGCAGGAGCCCGCCGACGACGTCGTGCAACAGTTCCTCGACAACTTGGTTGAAGTGCCGATCCGCGCCGACGAGCAGAGGCGGCTCACCCGCGACACCATCGATCAGGAGATGGCGCGCATTGCCACGAGGTTGGAGGAGGCTGCAGAGGCTGCTGCCGCTGGCATATTTGGGTTTACTGTCGAGGAGGCGGAGACGGCCGAGGCGGCAAGCCTTGCCGACCGAGAAGAGTTCGTCGCCGAGGAGGAGCAGACCGAGCCCGTCAACGAGCCGAGCGAGCCTGCCGGGGGCGCCTCTCCTTCGCCGTCAAGTAGCTTGCCGCAGGGGGAGCCCGCTGCCCCGCCAAGGAGACGCCTCAGAAGACCGGAGAAGTGGCGGGTGGCATACGGTCCAACAGCCGCCTCGCCGCCCGACGCTCTACAGCGGCAAGCACTGCTGCTGGAGCGCCTTATTCGCGCCACGGCGACGGGCGCGGGTCTTCGAGTCGCGCCCCGCACCCGCCAAGCGCCCGAGGGAATCTTTCCCCAATTGTCGCGCGGAGCGGAGTTTGATCTCTCCGCCTCAGCCCGAGGAAGAAGAGGAAGAGTAAGATCTTGTCATTGTTGCTTGTAATTCTCCAATTTATTGCTTTATTTTATATCCGACCGCTTCACTCAACCTTCTCCTTCAGGCGCTTAGCTCGAGGGCGTCAAGAGGGCCAAGACCCGGTGGTTGTCGCCTCGGATGATTCCCCAATGGCGGCAGAGGGGCACGTCTGGAACTCCCTTGCCAGACCCGGCAACCCTTCAACAGAGCAGCCCCCAGCACAGCCCCCAGCGCAAGTGTTTGGTATACTTCTCATGGCTAGGTGTGCTTGGGTGCTTCTCCATCACTGATATCTGGTTTGTTGAATCATGTAGGAGCAGAGCTGCCTCATCAGGAAGCACCGGAGGTCACTCCCGAAGTTCTGCTTGCTTCAACTACGCCGCCAAGGGAGAAGTCTCCACCAAGGGAGCGCTCTCCGGCAAGGGGAGCTTCCCCGACAAGGGCCGGCGCCGACGACCCTCCGGTTGTGGAGACCGCGGCAACAGATCCCATTGCAGGTGATTTTCTTGTTTGAAAACATCCCTTGGATTCTCTTTTCTTCTGTTCTTCTCTTTCGAACATTTGCTTGACTTGTTCTTTCTTCTTTTGACCATCAGATCCACCTGCCGGAGATCTGATGGAGACTGAGGCTGCCGGCGAGGAGGACGCTCGCGGCGACAATGTCGACGCCGCCAACATGGAGGAGGAGGCTGGCGCTGACGAGCCCGGCCCAGCAGGAGGTCGCCAAGGCTGCCGGGCGCAGAGGTTGGGAGGAATCTGGCGATCGACCGACGGCCCCGAGGCCGCAGGAGCGCCAGTGCTGCACCGACCGCCGATCCTCCCGCCACCGATGCCGCACTGGACCAAGAGCCCCAGCCCGACGCCTATCTCAAGGCCGGCGAGGGTGTCTTTTTCAAGCTCCTTGGGCATCAAGCTCCGTGGCACCGCCGAGGGGAGACCTTCGACGCTGAACTGCTTGCCTCCGCCGGGCTGTCGCTGGTCGATGCTCCGAGCAGCAGCAGCGGTGAGCCTGAGGAGGAGCAGCTGCTAAGGAGGTTGTTGTCGCCTACCGCCCGGCAAGCCAAGTTGGAGTCTGGGAGGCGCTTGTCGCGAGGGCGGAGCTGACTTGGAGAAAGCGCTGGAAGAGCTCCGACGCGCCAACAAAGAGACTCTCCGGATATAGCAGAGGCGCTGGAGCAGCTTGTCGAGGAGCGCACGGCCTTCATCTTGGAGAAGGGCGAGGTCGAGGAGCAGCAGAGGCTTGCCGGCGAGAAGCTCTCCGCTGGAAGGTGAGCTGGCGCAGCGGAAGATTAACCTCGACAGCTATGAGGAAGATCTCGCCGTGCGCGAGCAAACGATTGGCGGGCTACTTCAGAGGCAAAGGATGCCGCTGCGGCTGTCGAGGCCGCCAAGAAGGAATCGAGACGAGGTGGCTCAGCTGAGTCCACCTCCGTAAGAGCGCCGAGGAGGTCACCGGTTGAAGCGCGAGCGAGAAGGACGCCCACACCTCGGCGAAGGTAAGGTCGCTTGAAAAAGATCAAGGAGATCGATGCCGCCAAGGACGCCAAGGCGGATCTGGAGCTGAAATCACCACCCCGACGGAGACGTTGAATGGCGCCAAGGAGCGGAAACGGCCTGTTGGAAAAGATCAAGGCCACCGAGGAGTTGTTGTCGAATGATGTGACCGCCGTAACAATCTCCGAGATAGCATAATGCATCGGATGTAAGGTCTTGTGGACACCGCCGCCGCATCCATAATGAGCCGATGGAGCTGGGATGACGGATCTTGGGTACTCCACCGACGAGAACCTTCAGCCCAGCGTCAAGCTCAAGCCTATTCTTCAAAGGCGCCTGACGGGTCTCCGCTGCTCGGGAGGAGATCCCAAAGCAGCATGGAGGAGTCGCGCCAAGTCTGCGCCGGGCTCTCGAAAGGTGTTGATGAAGGTGGCCTTCCGCAACCCAAAGGCCGACTTCACCAAAGTCCTCAAGTCCCCGCCTCCATCCGCAGACGTTGAAGCGCTCAAGGCCCTTGTCGCACCCATTGTGGACAGGGTGAGCGGAATCAAGAGGCTCGATGGCGACCAAGTGGACTAGGCCGCCAAGCTTATCTTTTTCTTGTCGCCAGATCATGTTTAGGTGAAAAATCTATTAGATCCGCTGAAGTTATTATGTAATATACACTATCTTAGGCAATCGAATGCAATGTTATTTCCTTTACTCGATTTCTTCCTTGTATGTTTATACCCTACGCTTTTAGGGAACTTGTCATGAACACCTTTGTCATGAAAGCGCTGAGTGCGGAACTTCAGCAGCTCTTTGGCGATGTCGTCTCCGACAAGCAACCTTGTCGCAACTAGTTGCAGCACACTTAAGTTGTTGAGCGGACTCGAAACAAAGTAAGGGTGCAAGCTAGTCACGAGTCGGTTCCTCCGCGCATAGGTTTTCCATACAAAGTACTATCGTTCGAGGAAGATAACTTAAAAATTTAAAACTGGTCGCTAAAACTTAGCAACTTAGCTTCTCTGTTGTTAGTTTCCCGGCGAGGCGACAGTCCCTCGAAGCGACGCTTGATGCCCACACCATTATCTTCTCCTCCCGGTTAACTTGTGGGTGGATGAACCTTCTTCTTGTTTAAGAAGAAAGAAGAGAAAATAAAGTTATGGAGCCTAGTGGCTTGTCATTGCTTACCGGGTGTGGATGCTGCACAAGATGTTAGTAAACACATGCATATAAGATCATGAAAGCATGTATTGACAAGTTGTGCGCAACACATAGGCTTTACTGATGGACGGGGTCTGCGCCCGGCTTTGTATAAAGGATTACATGCAACAGCGGCAAGACTTGTACAAAAGAGTGGTTGCCGGAACGGGTCCCGGCAACCGCGCCTTATGGGTAAAACTTGCGAAGATGCTCTATATTCTAGGAATTGCTCACCGGAACGCCATCTTCGGTCTCAAAGCATGACAGCGCCGGGCCTAGTGACTCGCTTTCACCCGATAAGGGCCTTCCCACTTTGGCGCCAACTTGTTGGAATTCTTGGCGGATCGAACGCTACCAAGAACAAGGTCGCCTTCCTCGAAGCTTCGGCGTTAACTTTGCGGCTATGGTAGCGACGCAAAGCTTGCGATAACGAGCAGCTCAGACAAAGAGCCTCAAGACGATCTTCCTCGAGGAGCAGCGCGTCATCTTGTCGCAGCTGCTCTTGCTCAAGCTCATCATAAGCGAGCACTGTGGTGACCCGTACACGAGTTCCGTGGGGAGAATTGCCTCTGCCCATAGACTAGAGCGAAGGTGTCCGCCGAGAGCTCGATTTGGCGTCGTCCCGATCGACCAAAGAACCACCGCAGCTCCTCGATCCAGTTTCTTCCGCACTTGTGCAGCCCGTCGAAAGTTCTGGTCTTGAGTCCCGCAGCACTTCAGCGCTTGCTCTTCTCTTGACCGCTGCTTCTCGGATGAGCAATGTAGCAAAGCAGATCTTGGCGCCAAGATCTTGGGCGTCTCGCATGAAGGTGCGGCTCGTGAACTGTGTGCCGTTGTCGGTGATGATCCGTTAGAATCCCAAAACGGCAAACAATTGACTGAAGAACTTGATCGCTGATTGTGCTGTCACCTTCCTCATCGGTTCCACTTCCGCCACTTTGTGAACTTGTCGATTGCAACGCATAAGTACTCAAAGCCCCGACCGCCGGGAAGGGGCCGAGGATGTCGAGCCCCCAGACCGAAAAGGGCCAGGATAAAGGGATCGTCTGGAGAGCTTGAGCTGGTTGGTGTATCTGTTTGGAATGGAACTGGCACGCTTCACACTTGGTTACTTGTGCAATTGCATCCTGGAGGGCTTCTGGCCAGAAGAAACCTTGCCGGAAAGCTTTGCGGCAAGTGCTTTTCGCCAATGTGGTGACCACATATGCCTCCATGTATCTCTCGCCAACAGCTTCATCCATCTTCCCGCAAATACACTTCAATTTCACACCGTTGAGTCTTCTTACATGCAGGATGTTGTCAACAAACTGGTACATACTTGACTGCCGGGCTACTTTTTTCGCTTCTTCTTGCTCTTCGGAAGTTCTCCGTCTCAAGGAAGTGGACGATTTGTCATGCGCCCATGTTGGAGCCTCGTGGCTCGACAACGAGGACTAAAGGCTCATCTACCATCAAGGGAACATTAGCTTCCACGACAAGAACTTGCGGTTCTGCCGGAGCTTGATGATCCCCGGCAAGCTTACCGGAGCAAAGCTTATCGGGAGCGTCTGCTTCAACGAAACAAACCATAGGGTTTGTCGGAGCAGGCTGCTCCTCAGTGATATTTGCATTGATTTTGGGGACCTTCTTGGCGGTGGCTCCAGGGAGCTCTGCCGGAAAGTAGTCACCGAAACCAATTTTCTTTCTTGCTCTCGTCTGTTGATGGTGTTACGGTTGGTGAGTCAGCTTGAGCACAAAATTCCTGGTTCCACAGTAACTTAAGTGCGGCACATTTGGAGAGGCCATCAGCAATATCATTCTCGAGCTCTTGGAACATGTTCCATTTGCAGGCCTCAAAGTGCTCTTCTAGCTTCCTCACTTCATCGACGAGGCTTCCATCAACGGACTCGATAATCTTTATTTACTTGGCGGACGACAAGTCGCGAGTCCCCGACAATGAGCTTCTTGATCCCAAGGTCTACCGCAATCTCAGACCGCAAGCAAACCTTCATACTCTGCAGATTGTTTGTTGCTTGCTCCTTGGGAAAGTGCATCTGGACTATGTATTTGAGGTGCTCTCCGGTGGGTGCGATAAGCAGACGCCGGCACCGGGCGCTTTGCAGCGAGAAGGCACCATCAAAGTACATCAGCCACTCTTTATTTGCCTCCTTGACGGGATGCTTGTCTCTCGAATTTCTTCATCTTGCGCTACGCCCACTCAGCTATAAATTCTGCCAATGCTCGCTCGATAGTTGAAGTGCTTTCAAATTTGAGACCAAAGCTTGACAGTTCCAAAGGCCCACTCGACAATTCTGCTGTTGCTTCGGATTTTGCAAAATCCTCTTCAGCGGAAAGCGAGTCACAACTGTTATCTCGTGTGCTTGGAAGTAATGGCGCAGCTTTCTCGAGGCCATGAGGAGGCCGAAAAGCAGCTTCGCACACCGAGTACCTTGACCTAGCCCCCGCAAGGGAACCGACAAAGTAGATCGGGCGCTGCACCATCTTTTTTCTCGTATCTTGTCGCAACCTCTGTGTTGATCTGTCCTTGTCGGTGCAGAGCTTGACGGCGAAGCCCCTCGCTTGTCGCTGGATGCACCTGCCTCGGTTGCCGGCTCATCATCTGCCTCCTCTCTGCTACTAACGCAGCACTAACCATTTGATTGGTTGCCGCTATATACAGCAGCAACTTCTCTTGTGGCCTAGGTGTGACAAGTATTGGAGTGGAGGACAGTATCTCTTCAAGTCTGCAGCAGCAGCCTCCGCTTCGAGTCCATTTCATTGGACCTGCCTTTTTCAAAATCTTGAAAATGGCGAGGCGCCCAGCAGACTTAGAGATGAACTCGCCGAGAGCAGCCACGCAACCGCAAGCCTTCCGACATCCTTGACGCGCTTTGGTGCTTCAATCTGCTCAATGGCCTTGATCTTGTCGGCATTGGCTTCAATTCCCACGAGACACAAAGAACCCGAGAAGCTTGCCGAAGGGACTCCAAACACGCACTTCTCGGGTTGAGCTTGAGGTTGATCTTGCGCAGATTTGCAAATGTTTCATCCAAATCCTGAACCAGAGTTGCTTTGTCCTTGCTCTTGACCACTATGTCATCCATGTAAGCTTCTACATTTCTATGTATTTGTGGCTCAAAGGCATCATGGACTACTCTTGCAAAGGTTGAACCAGCATTCTTAAACCGAAAGGCATCCGTATGAAACAAAGACGCGCTACATGGTGTAATGAAAGCGGTTTTCTTCATCTTCTTCGCCATGAAGATCTGATGATATCCCGAATATGCATCAAGAAATGAAAGCAGATCACATCCACCGTGGAGTCAACAATCTGGTCGACACGCAGCGAGGAAATGGGTCTTTGGGACAAGCTTTATTAACATCGTGAAGTCAATACAAAGTCTCCATTTCCCATTAGCCTTATGCATAACCACCGGATTGGCCAACCACGGGGATGGAGGACTCCTCCGACAAGCCCCGCCGCTTCCAATTTCTTGATTTCTTCGCTATGAACTCTTGGCGCCCACCGCTGCTTCCTAACTTTTTGCTTGACGGGCCACAGGTGAGGACAGACAGCTAGGTGGTGCTCAATTACTTTCCTAGGAACACCGGGATGTCGATGGTTGCCATGCAAACACATCGACATTCGCCGCAGAAAGCAACGAGCTCGCCTTCCTATTTAGGGTCAAGCGTGGCAATCGATGGTGAAAGTACCACCGTGCCGCCCTCCTTGGCGGGCACCTTCTTGGTCTTCGCGGAGCTGTCATCGTCTTCTTGCACTTGCCGGTGGAGCTCGATGCTGCGTCCTCGATGGTAGCGCAACACTCCGAAGAGGTGCGCTTGCCGGAGTGGGCATCAGAACTCTTGCCGGACTTGGTGATCTTCTTCTTCCCCCCGGGAGCTTCAGCGGCAAGTGGTTTGCTATCTGTCGCGTTGCTGCATCCCGTAAATCTTGTCGGCGCAGATAAGCGCATCCTTCTTGTCGCCATGGATAGAAATGACGCTTATCGGGCCGGGCATCTTGAGTAGGTTGTAAGCATAATGAGAGGCGCCATGAACTTGGCGAGTCTTTGGGCGACCAAGTATGCCATTGTTGGGCAATGGGAAATCGGCAACGCCAAACGTGACCTCTCGCCTCTGAAGTTGAGCTCACTGCCAATGTTACCGCAACGTGATCTTCCCTTTGGGCTTGCTCCTTCCTGGGTTGATTCCTTGAAAGTACCAGTTTCTTGAGCTCATTGTCGTGGATTTGAAGCTTCGAGCACCGCAGAGGAGATCAAATTCAGGCCGCCCCGCCGTCAACCAACATCTTTGTAACCTTGAGGTTGCGGATGGTTGGTGAGACCAATATCGCCAAGCACCCGACCGCAGTGATGCGATCGGGGTGATCCTCAATGTCAAAGATGATGGGCGTCTTGGACCACTTCGAGAGGTTTGCGTGACTCTATGGATGGTTCTCGCTGCATTGACCTCACGCATCCATTGCTTGAGTTGGCGGTGCGAGATATGCGAGAAGCACCACCGCCAACGCAAAGGACCTCCGCTGCCTTCTCAAACTCCTGCTCATCAGCTTCATCGCCTTCCATGTCTTCGCCATCTTCATCTTCGCCTTCTTCCTTGTCACGGCCTCGGGAGGTCTGTCCCTTGCCGCTGCTTGGCATTGCCATGGCGTCCTCCCGACCGGGTCTCTTCTTACTTGTTGCACTCGCACCTTCCAGGCCTTCTCCTTGTCTCGCCGCCAGATTCAGCTCTCAGAGCTCAACAAGCTGCTCGACTTTCTTGCAGCTCCGAGATCGTGGCCCTTAGTGCGGTGGATCTTACAAGATCGCTTGTTGAGCTGTCGGGCTTGTCGGCGGCCGCCACAGCTTGGCGGTCGGCGTCACTGCAACCTCCTTGCCGGAGCCGCTAGCCTTAGCCTTGCCGGCGCCACCTCCGCCGCCGGACTGCTCGACAGCTAGTACTTCTTGGTTTTCTTCTTTCTGTTGTTTCACCACGGCTCTTCCTTGCCGGGCGATCTCCTCACCGCCGACTCTGCTCCCACATTCTCTCCTAGGAGTCTTCTTCCTTCTTCAGCACGGCACACTTGTCGGCCAGGGCATAGAGCTCACGACGTCTTTCACTTTGCACATCGCCATCTCCTCCTCATCCTGCGGTTTCGTACATTCGATGAAATGCACCGATCACCGCTGCAGGGTGGACGCCTGGGATGTTGCAAAGGCACTCGATCAATCTCTGGATGAACTTGCGCAGGACTCTCCTCCTTCGGGCAAGCAGGTGGAGGTCACTCTCCGCCATGAGGCTTGTGGTCACTGTGAAGGCACCAACAAACTGGTGGCACAAATCTGCCCAAGAAGAAATAGAGCCATCCGCAAGTGCATGAGCCAAGATCCGACGCTTGGCTTGAGCACCGGGGAAAGTAGTTGGCGAGGATCTTGTCGCCTCGCCCCCCGCAGCTGCACCGCGATGGTGTAGATGCTGAGGAACTCCGATGGGTGTGTCCTGCCATCATACTTCTCCGGCACATCTGGTTTGAAGTTTTTCTTGTCGGGCCACCGGACTTGCCGCAGCTCACGAGTGAACGCAGGGCAACCTACCGCATACGGCAAGTCGCCTGGTTCTCCTGGCGCATGCATATCGACAGTGGGCCCGGCGCGTTGGTCAGATTGACGGCGCGCTTCTCTTCGGCGCTCGATACGGGTTCGAAGCGCTCTTCTTCTGCCGCTCAAGAACTTGGCGCTGGTCGCGACGAGCTCGCGGATCCGACGATGCTGTGGAGTCGCCCGAGGTGAATCCGCGAGTCGGCGATCTTGGCCTTCGGAAGGGGAGGTACGATGGCTGTACCCCGCGTTCGCCGCCATCGGCTCGTGCCTTGTCGCCTTGCCGCTGCTGCGCGCGCTTGGTTGCCGCGGGGCGCCGCCGTTGGCAAAGCCGATGAGACTGATTGTGGCCTCCATTCGCCGACCTTGTCGGCCGCTGGAGGGTAGTCTAGAAGTAGCTGAGCTCTTGCCAAGGCTTCTGCTGGTGTGGTGGGTGGCAATGGCGTACGTAGCGAGGAACTGGATGTGCTCGGACTCCTAACCAAGTTAGGAGGAGCAGCATCCCGCCCAAGCGACCGTACTCCACTCGCACCGCATGCCGATGTGCATGCGGTCTCGAGGGCCTCGGATCCTCCAGCTTGGCCTTGATCCAACGAGCGATGGTGCCGCGAGCATCATGACGCTGTCGGTCCCGCGCCTCCCGAGAAGGACGCGGTGCGGACTCGACGCCGACGCCGCGCCGCTTTGTCCTTGGACCTGGCGGCGTTAGGGCTTTCGACGACGCCGGTTCCTCCGCTACATAGCTTCCCCCACCACCGACAGCTCCGTGGTGGTGGGTTCGACGCGACGGCTCTGCTGCTGCCAAGACTTCTTCTTCGCGCCATGTTGACGAAGATGTTGATGAAGTTGCTCGTGTGACGCCGGATCGGGTTCACGAGCCTCGACGCCTTCTACCGGGCGCGCCAAAGATGTCGGGAAGCTGATCATGGCCCATTTAACACCTATGGGACCTGGGTCCCTTGTGGTTCGGAGGGGGCGGAGATTGCACAAAGAGCGGATCGAGGCGATGCACACGAGCAGATTTACCCAGCTTCGAGCTCTCGGAGAGATAACACTCCTACTGCTGCTTTGTGGATTATATTGTGTTCTTGCTAGGGAGCAATGAGGGCTACAAAACCTAGCTCGAGTGTGTGTGTGAGTTGGATGAACTAAGCTGGAGTTAAACCGAACCCTTTCTACGCTGCACTTGGGCCTCCTTTATAGGCACAAGGGTCACCACATGTGGCAAGTAGAAAAGGGTAAGATAGTAAAACAGAGGTTGGTACACCGCTTTATACAAAGGTACAAGAATCTATACCTAACTCGACAGCAAGGGACAAGAGTCATCAATGCCCGCCTCGATCGCTCAACAAAGGTAAAAGGGACCGCTGGTGCGCCTCCGCTTGCCACGATGGTAGCTTGTCGGCCCGCTTATCGCTGCTCCCGCTGGCTACACAGCCCGTCGACACGCTGCTTGGGAGAGCCCCGTGGTGACACGTTGACGGGTGAGCTGGAGCGGAGATGAAGATAGGTCACTTGCCGCGGCGAGTACCTTGCCGCGGCAAGGTTCTTGTCGTGCTCGGGAGCTTATCGCTCACCAAGCCTTCCCGGCAAGCTCCTCTTGCCGGGGCCTTGTTTCCTTCGTTCCCCGAGTGGCCTTCCCGACAAGCTCCTCTTGCCGGGGTCTTGATTACTTCGTTCTTGAATGGCTCCAAGGGAGCCGCTGAGGATCTTGGAGATCATCAGGCCAGCCCTGCCGCGGGGTGCTGCAACCGCCCGTGCACGAGTTCGGGGTGCTAGGGGTACCCCTACTCTAGTACACCGACACATACCCTCGGATACTACTCACAGATTCATCAAAATAAGCAAACAACACATAGAAAACAGAATCTGTCTAAAACAGAACAGTCTGTAGTAATCTGTATCAAACGCATACTTATGGAACTCCAAAAATTCTAAAATAAATTGGTGGACCTGAGGAATTTATCTATTAATCATCTGCAAAAAGAATCAACCTAAAAGCACTCTCCAGTAAAAAATGGCAGCTAATCTCGTGAGCGCTAAAGTTTTTGTTTTGTTACAGCATGATCATAAAGACTTCACCCAAGTCTTCCCAAAGGTTCTACTTGGCACAAACACTAATTAAAACATAAAACTACATCTAACTAGAGGCTAGATGAATTATTTATTACTAAACAGGAACAAAAAGCAAGGAACAAAAATAAAAATTGGGTTGCCTCCCAACAAACACTAACGTTAATGCCCCTAGCTAGGCATGATGATTTCAATGATGCTTGCATAAAAGATAAGAATTGAAACATAAATACAGCATCATGAAGAATATGACAAGAACATTTAAGTCTAACCCACTTCCTATGCATAGGGATTTTGTAGTGACCAGACTTCAAATAATCGATATCGTGCATCGATGTCATCCCCGGATCGGTAATCTTGACACGCATAAGATTTTGAGGATTTATAACAGTAGCAATCACACACTTATTACATCGAATGTCTCAAAAGAGAACTTATTACAATAATATGGCTTAAGGCCATCTAAAAATCGATAATAGCGGAAGGCTTGGAAGATAAAGTGAGTCCATCAACTCCAACGGCATCACTGAGTGAAGGACAACGACCTATGGCACTTTACTCATCGTCTGAAAAGTTTGCAACATGAAACGTTGCAGCCCGAAATGGGTCAGCACATGGAATATGCTGTCAATGTAACACAAGATTTATGAACAGAATAATTGCTATCACTACATGCATATATGGCTGGTGGAGGCTCTATGGTTATATTGTTTTGCGAAGAGCCAATTTTTCCCTACAACAAAGGAATATATTTTATTTAACTATCATGGTGGTTGTTAAACATTGAGAAGGTTCCTCCAACTCAATCCCAATTAAACATCATCATTAAACCCAATCAAATTATATTCAGAGTGATGAGATCAACATGATAATCCAAGAACCAAATACTCAAGATGTCCATAACCGGGGACACGGCTAACCATGATTAGTTTGTACACTCTGCAGAGGTTTGCGCACTTTTCCCCAAAAGACTCGAATACATCCATGGTCGGAGAATCGAGACACAGTCTTTCTGAAGCAATAACTCTTTACTCTGGGTGGACAGTTACACCTACTTTCCCCTACATCTGCTAGCCCACCACTGAAATAGGTCTTGCAACGTACTCAACTATGCTAGAGCCCATATTAGCTTGTGGCTACACACGGAAGTTTCTAGCATGAATAATCTTATGATCCCTTTGAGCCTGGGTGGCGGACCAGAGGATGATCAAACGGGTACTCCGGGATATCCTAGGACAACACTGGATTCTCCAGGTGCCCACAAGCAATCCACCCAGATGTGTATTAAAGTTGCCACCTTAAGTTGAACCATTAATTAAGAATCTCACATCTGTCATGGATACACTCAAAGCAAACCCACGTCTACAAGCATAGCATAGCAGTATAAGCATAACGTAGAAGTAACTCCCAAGGGTTTGATAGTAAACAGGGCAATAGGTTCTACCTCATCATCTACTTCCCAAAACCCACATGTTAAATCAGATCCTAACCATGCAATGTGTGAGGGTTGTAACTAATGCATAAAAACTAGGTAATAAAGAAGTATGACCAAAGTGTTACTTGCCTTGCTGATGATCCGTGAAACCTAGAGACTCGTAGTAGCACGCTTCACACTCCGGGTACTCTATCGCAAACAAGCAAGCATACAATAAGCACTCATCTAGAAGCATGGGTAAAACTCAAATAAGAGATCTAACCAGAAAGTTCAACTTAAGAACTCCGGTTGCAAAAAGAATCAAATCAAACAAAGCAACGAAACTCAAACTGCGAAAGAAACAAGATATGTTTACTAATCTGAAGTAAAGTCAAATTTTACAGTAGAAAAATCTTGTTCAAGTTGGTTAAACCGAAAGAGGGCTTCGAGATAAAAATCTAGGCGCTTGAATCTCCTGATTCCGATAAACGAGCGAAAAGAGAAACTAAAACAAAAATTAGGTCAGAAATCGCGATCGAAAATAATCGCGGAAAAACCCTGGAAAAAGAAAACTGACGAACAGGCTAACGAACGAATGTTCGCTGTCTGTGGCTAACCGGTGAAAACCGTTCATTAAACGAACGTACGAACGGGCGTTCGCTAAATAACTAAACCGAGAAAAAAAATAAAACCGATCTAAAATAAAATAACCGCAGGTTTACTAAAAAAACTGAACGGTTTTACGGCGAAAACCGGCGGCTACCTCGGGACGGGGCGGCGGCGGAACTCAAGCGGGCGGCGGGTCGCCAATGAGGCGGCGGCGCGGCGTTACGGGCGTCGGCAATGAATGAACGGCGGCGATGTCGATGTCGTGAAGGCATAAGGCGGGCGGCAATGGTCAAGGGCGACGATGAATGAACGCAAGCAAGGCGGATCGGGCGCGGGCGGGCTAGGATTTGGGGGCGGCTCGGGCCTCCGCTTAAAAAGGCCGGACGGGCGAAGTCCTAGCCGGGCACGGCCTGGATAGGTCGGTTGACTTTTTTTAAATAATTCCGTGTAGAAGAACGAAGAAAAGAAATACTAAACGGACTCCAAAAATCCTGGAATAAATTTTCCCCGTTCTCTAAAAATATAGCGGACAAAGTGAACATTTATTTCAGCCTATAATGCAATTTTGATAAACGCATATTTTTCCTAATTCAAATAAAATAGCGATAAAACTCCGAATAAAATACTTATTTTATTTTAATATTAAATCTCCAATATTTCTTTATTTTGCGAAAGTCATTTTATCCCCTCTCTTTTATTTTCATAAAGGAAATATTCGAAGAGAAAATAATTAAAATCAAACGATCCTCTTTTCAAAATTTGAGAAAACTCAAATATGAAAATAACGAAATCCCCAACTCTCTCCGTGGGTCCTTGAGTTGCGTAGAATTTCTAGGATCAAGTCAAAATGCAATAAAATATGCTATGCAATGATGACCTAATGCATAACATTCCAAATTGGAAATTTGGGATGTTACAGATTTTGTGAGCAAATAACTTATGGGAACAATAATCAACTAGCATAGGAAGGCAAAACAATAATAACTTCAAAACTTTAAGCACATAGAGAGGAATCTTCATATTATTGCAATTCCTACATGCATATATTCCTCCCTCATCATAATTTTCAGTAGCATCATGAATGAATTCAACAATATAACTATGACATAAAGCATTCTTTTCATGATCTACTTGCATAGAAATTTTATTACTCTCCACATAAGCAAATTTGTTCTCATGAATAGTAGTGGGAGCAAACTCAACAAAATAACTATCATGTGAAGCATAGTCCAATTGAAAATTAAAATCATGATGAAAATTTTCATGGTTATCTTTATTCTTTGTAGCATACGTGTCATCACAATAATCATCATAAATAGGAGGCATGCTTTCATGATAATAAATTTGCTCATCAAAACTTGGGGGACAAAAAATATCATCTTCATCAAACATAACATCCCCAAGCTTGTGGCTTTGCATATCATTAGCATCATGGATATTCAAGGAATTCATACTAACAACATTTCAATCATGCTCATCATTCAAATATTTAGTGCCAAACATCATAATGCATTCTTCTTCTAGCACTTGAGCACAATTTTCCTTTCCATCATTTTCACGGAAGACATTAAAAAGATGAAGCATATGAGGCACCCTTAATTCCATTTTTTAGTTTTCTTTTATAAACTCAACTAGTGATAAAACAAGAAACTAAAAGATTCGATTCCAAGGTCTAAATATATACCTTCAAGCACTCACCTCCCTGGCAATGGCGCCAGAAAAGAGCTTGATGTCTACTACGCAACCTTCTTCTTGTAGACGTTGTTGGGCCTCCAAGTGCAGAGGTTTGTAGGATAGTAGCAAATTTCCCTCAAGTGGATGACCTAAGGTTTATCAATCCGTGGGAGGCGTAGGATGAAGATGGTCTCTCTCAAGCAACCCTGCAACCAAATAACAAAGAGTCTCTTGTGTCCCCAACACACCCAATACAATGGTAAATTGTACAGGTGCACTAGTTCGGCGAAGAGATGGTGATACAAGTGCAATATGGATGGTAGATATAGGTTTTTGTAATCTGAAAATATAAAAACAGCAAGGTAACTAATGATAAAAGTGAGCGAAAACGGTATTGCAATGCTAGGAAACAAGGCCTAGGGTTCATACTTTCACTAGTTCAAGTTCTCTCAACAATAATAACATAATTGGATCATAAAACTATCCCTCAACATGCAACAAAGAGTCACTCCAAAGTTACTAATAGCGGAGAACAAACGGAGAGATTATGGTAGGGTATGAAACCACCTCAAAGTTATCCTTTCTGATCGATCTATTCAAGAGTCCGTAGTAAAATAACATGAAGCTATTCTTTCCGTTCAATCTATCATAGAGTTCGACCTATAATAACACCTTAATACACAAATCGACCAAAACCCTAATGTCACCTAGATACTCCAATGTCACCTCAAGTATCCGAGGGTATGATTATACGATATGCATCACACAATCTTAGATTCATATATTCAAGCCAACACAAAATACTTCAAAGAGTGCCCCAAAGTTTCTACCGGAGAGTCAAGACGAAAACGTGTGCCAACCCCTATGCATAAGTTTAACTGAACCCGCAAGTTGATCACCAAAACATACATCAAGTGAATCACGTGATATCCCATTGTCACCACAGATAAGCACGACAAGACATACATCAAGTGTTCTCAAATCCTTAAAGACTCAATCCGACAAGACAACTTCAATGGGAAAACTCAATTCATCACAAGAGAGTAGAGGGGGAGAAAAATCATAAGATCCAACTATAATAGCAAAGCTCGCGATACATCAAGATCGTATCACCTCAAGAGAGAGAGAGAGAGAGAGAGAGAGAGATCAAACACATAGCTACTGGTACATAGCCTCGGTCCCGAGGGTGAACTACTCCCTCCTCGTCATGGAGAGCGCCGGGATGATGAAGATGGCCACCGGTGATGGATCCCCCCTCCAGCAGGGTGCAGGAACAGGGTCCCGATTGGTTTTTGGTGGCTATAGAGGCTTGCGTCGGCGGAACTACCGATATATTCTATTCTTCGATGTTTTTAGGGTATATGAATATATATAGGCGAAAGAAGTCGGACAGGGGAGCCACGAGGGCCCCATGAGGCTGGGTCCGTGCCCAGGGGGTAGGGCGTGCCTCCCTGCCTCGTGGCTTCCTCGAAGCTTCCCTAACGTCTACTCCGAGTCTCCCGGATTGCTTCTGTTCCAAAAATAACTCTCATGAAGGTTTCATTCCGTTTGTATTCCGTTTGATATTCCTTTTCTTCGAAACATTGAAATAGGCAAGAAAATAGCAATTTGGGATGGGCCTCCGGTTAATAGCTTAGTCCCAAAAATAATATAAAAGTGTTTAGTAAAGCCCATAAACATCCAAAACAGATAATATAATAGCATGAATACTTCATAAATTATAGATACGTTGGAGACGTATCAGATACTAGGGATCAAACCCTAACAAAACTAACCCAATTACACGATAAATCTCATCCAACCCATCACCGTCCAGCAAGCCTACGATGGAATTACTCACGCACGGCGGTGAGCATCATGAAATTGGTGATGGAGGATGGTTGATGATGATGATGATGGCGACGATTTCCCCTCTCCGGAGCCCCGAACGGACTCCAGATCTGGCCTCCGGATGAAGAACAGGAGGTGGTGGCGGCTCCGTATCTTAAACGTGATGAATCCCTCTCTCTGATTTTTTTTCTCCCCGAACGTGAATATATGAAGTTGGAGTTGAGGTCGGTGGAGGTCCAAGGGACCCACAAGGCAGGGCGCGCCCTAGGGGGGCGCCCTCCACCCTTGTGGACAGCAGGTGGGTCCCCCTCTGTTGATTCTTTCGCCAATATTTTTTATTTATTCCAAAAATATTCTCCGTGAAGTTTCAGGTCATTCCGAGAACTTTTATTTCTGCACAAAAATAACACCAAGGGAATTCTGCTAAAAACATCGTCAGTCCGGTTAATGAGGGAGTCCTGGACTAAGGGGTCCTCGGGCGTCCAGCCTGCTAGCCATGGGCCGGCCTGATGGGCTGTGAAGATGCGAATACCGAAGACTGCACCCGTGTCCGGATGGGACTCTCCTTGGCATGGAAGGCAAGCTTGGCGACCGAATATGTAGATTCCTTTCTTTGTAACTGACCTTGTGTAACCCTAGATCCTCCCGGTGTCTATATAAATCGGAGGACTTAGTCCGGAGAGGGGGAGAGGCATTACCATAGTCATACATGCTAGAATTCTAGGGTTTAGCCATTACGATCTCGTGGTAGATCAACTCTTGTATTATTCATATTCATCAAGATCAATCAAGCAGGAAGTAGGGTATTACCTCCATAGAGAGGGCCGAACACAGGTAAACATTGTGTCTCCTGTCTCCTGTTACCATCAACCTTAGGCGCTGATTCGGGACCCCTACCGAGATCCGCGGTTTGACACCGACATTGGTGCTTTCACTGAGAGTTCCACTGTGCCATCCCCAAAAGGTTTCGATGGCCCCTTCAATCGTCAACAATGATGCTGTCCAAGGAGAAACCTTTCTCCCCGGACAGATCTTCATATTCGGCGGCTTCGTATTGCGGGCCAACTCGTTTGGCCATCTGGAGCAGATCGATAGCTACGCCCCTGGCCATCAAGTCAGATTTGGGAGCTTGAACTACGTCACGGACGTCCATGGAGTTTGATCTTCGCCGGATTCGAGACCACGACAACCCCTCCTAGTCACCCTGATGAACATGACTTAAATCTGTCATCAAACCGTATCCAGGAGATAGCTCTTGTAACAGCTCTGGCCTTAGATCCGGAGCCTACAGCGCCATCCAAGGATTGGAGGCTCAACCCCACCACGAAGGCCGCAGATTCCCCGGTGTTGGAGCCGCACATGGACTTAACCTCACACAATATTTGTGTCACCGGAACTCTGGACTCGTCTCCGGGTGTAAGTTCCGAACCATGTGAGCCCGCGGATGCCGAACTTGATTGTTTATCGATCTTTGAGTTCAGCGCCGCAGATATCTTTCAACACACGCCCTTGGGCGATGTGCTAAGCTCATTAAAGAACTTGTACTTGGTGGGGGACTCAGAACCGTACTATGTTCGGTTCGAACTAGGGGCTGATGATGGAGAATCTTGCTTCCCACCCACCACCCACTTCATAGCCATAGTCGAGGATTTAACCGACGCGCTTGATTACGGCTCCGAAGACATCGATGTTATGGACAACGATGTTGATGCAGAGAAAGATCAAAGTCCTCCATTTACTGGACGCTGGACGTCCACCTCTTCGTACGACGTGTACATGGTGGACACACCCAAAACAACCAACGACGATGACAAAGACAATCCAGTTGAGAATAAACCTCCTGAGACACAGCAAAGACGTCGGTGTCCTCGGCGCCGCTCTAAGTCACGTCGTTCAAAAGACAGCAATGCTGGCACCAGAGAAAATAATACTCCGGATGACGCCGAAAACAATGAAGACCTTGCTGAGGTAACATCCGAATAGGAGGAGCAAGAAAACGGACACGCTAGCCTCGACGAACAGGCCAGGCCCAATGACTCGGAGGACGGTAGTTACCGTCCACTCTCCGAGGATGAGGAAAGCCTCGGCAATGAAGATTTCATCGTGCCTGAGGAACCTCTCGAGCAGGAGCGCTTCAAGCGCCAGCTAATAGCCACCGCAAGGAGCCTGGAAAAGAAGCAGCAGCAGCTTCAAGCTGACCAAGATTTGCTCATCGATAGGTTGACTGATGTCCTGGCAACCGAAGAACACGGCCTCAGACGCCCAGCCAAGAGTTACCCGAAGCAAAGGTTGTTACCTCAGTTCGATGAAGAGGCGCCAGAGCCCATACTTCCCACGCGTAATGCGGGCGACCGAACACTACGCGGTAAGGACAATGCGGCGGACCGACCACCTCGGGGTCGGGATAGAGCAGCATTTCAAGCCGAACAGCAGCCCGCCCTGCTGCCATGAAAAAACAGAGACAAAACAGTTTGGGGTCACACATACGACCTCCGGCAAACCATGGATAGTAGAGCAGGATATACCCGATCGATCTACGGATCGCGAGGACGTTCCTCGACACGTGATGATGACTACCTATTCGGACGTGACAAACCTAGTCACACCCGAGCCGACAACCGCAGACGGACTCCATCTGAGCTACGTCGCGACGCGGACCAATATAGAGGTGCCGCACACCCTCTTTGCTTCACTGATGAAGTAATGGATCACGAGTTCCCCGAAGGGTTCAAACCCGTGAATATTGAATCATACGACGGGACAACTGATCCCGCGGTATGGATCGAGGATTTTATCCTCCACATCCACATGGCCCGAGGAGATAACCTCCACGCTATCAAGTACCTCCCGCTAAAGCTTAAAGGACCAGCTCGACACTGGTTAAACAGCCTGCTGGGAGGACTTGGAAGAGACCACGCTATCAAGAACCTATTGGCAGCTGGGAGGACTTGGAAGAGGCCTTCCTCGACAACTTCCAAGGTACATATGTCCGGCAACCAGACGCCAATGACTTAAGCCACATAGTCCAACAACCTGGAGAGTCAGCCAGGAAATTTTGGACTAGGTTCCTAACCAAAAAGAACCAGATCGTCGACTGCTTGGATGCCGAAGCCCTAGCGACCTTTAAACATAGCATCCGCGACGAATGGCTCGCCCGCCACCTCGGCCAAGAAAAGCCAAAATCTTTGGCAGCCCTCATGGCACTCATGACCCGCTTTTGTGCGGGTGAGGACAGCTGGCTGGCTCGTAGTAAAAATACGGCCAGCGAGGCAGGCCCCTCCGAGGCCAAAAACAGCAACAACAAGCTCCGACGCAGCAGACACAAACGCCGAAACAATGGCAATAACACCGATGACACTGCTGTAAACGCCGGATTCAGCGGCTCCAAGTCCGGTCAGCGGAAAAAGCCGTATCAAAGAAACAATCAGGGACCATCTAGCCTGGAACGCATACTCGATTGCCCGTTCCAGATACATGGCACCCCAGACAAACCAGCCAATCATACCAACAGAGATTGTTGGGTTTTTAAACAGGCCGACAAATTAAACGCCGAGAACAGGGAAAAGGGATCCTGGCGAGGATGAAGGCGAGGCCCCCGCAACCGAACACAGGGGGCGGAAGAAGTTTCCCCTCAAGTGAAAACGATGAACATGATATATGTTACACATCCCCAAAAGGGAGCGCAAACGCGCACTGAGGGACGTCTACGCGATAGAGCCAGTCGCCCCAAAATTTAATCCATGGTCGTCATTCCTGATCACCTTTGATTGTCGGGATCACCCGACCAGTATCCGTCATGGCGGTTCAGCCGCACTAGTCCTTGACCCAATTATCGATGGATTTCACCTGACGCGCATCCTTATGGACGGAGGTAGCAGCCTCAACCTGCTTTATCAGGATACAATGCGAAAAATGGGCATCAATCCATCACGGATCAAGCCCACAAAGACTACCTTCAAAGGAGTCATACCAAGTGTTGAGGCCCGCTGTACGGGCTCAATCACGCTAGAAGTTGTCTTCGGGTCTCCGGACAATTTCCAAAGTGAGGAGTTAATCTTCGACATCGTCCCCTTTCGCAGCGGCTATCACGCACTGCTCGGATGAACCGCATTCACTCAATTCAATGCAGTGCCACACTATGCTTATCTTTAGCTCAAAATGTCCGGTCCACGTGGCGTCATCACGGTCAACGGAAATACGGAATGCTCCCTCCGTACAGAAGAGCACACAGAAGTACAGAGAGGCCTTCTCAAGGAGAACTCTAATTTGGCTGCCGAGCCCACGGACACCATTAAGAGGCTCGGACTACCCTGCAGCAGGACAACTCGGCTCGTCAGGAGCTCGACTAGTAATCCGGCCTCCGTCTCAGTCCCGATCAAGTGGTGGCATTCGCGCCACGCGTACATAATTACGCACTCGAAATGCCATGGGCATCGACGGAGGCACAGCTAGCTTGTGATCCACAGTGCGGCTCAAACGGCACCGGATACACACATACCTTCACTTTTACTTTTTCCTTTTAGGTATCAATCCCGCAGAGCCCATCCGATGGTCTGATCAAAGGTCCTCTCGAAGGACAAACACACCAAGACGGCAAGAATAAAAGCGGTCAGGATAGTTGACCCTGTCGGATGGTATTATACAAGCTCGGCACAGGAGAGCCGCAGACATATGGGGAACTCCTCTAGGTGGTTTCGTTAAACGATCACTCTACCTGTTTTTCAGGACCCATACGCAGCTCTCTTGGTGAAGGCATAGTAAATAGCATTTCTGCTTATTGCACTACTTGTATAAATGCGCTTTAACGCACCAATGGATTTATAAAAGAAACAGTTTGCGTCCCAAATCTCCACGGCTCTAGCTTACCACTGGTTCTTCCTCTTTCTTTTTTTTGCCTTTTTCTTCCTGGTAATTTTACCATGTAACACCCATACACTCGGTGTGTTCCACCTTGCCAGGGGCTTCATAGCACCCCACAACATGGCAACCCAAGTCCGAACACTTTTACAATATAGTTCGGCACCCCGAATTTAGCACTATATGCATTGGCTCCGAATCATGTTTTTGGTCAATAGTTGGGTTGCCCGGCTCCTATGCTTGCTACCTTAAGTTCCGCTATATCGGCTAAGGTAGTAAAGGGAGAACTACTGCGATTGTGCCCTGGTTTATCCAAAGGAGCACCTTAGTAGAAAAGCCAAAACTGATTGTCATGATCTGGCGAGAGCAGTCACTGTTCGGAGGTTGCAAATCGTTAGAATTTCTCCGCATTCTGCCAAGGATCGGTACTTCCCGATCAGACGGTCATCGCACCCTGGTTCGGATACTAGGGGTTGCGCCAATGTTTTATTGTAAAACTCCTATGGCTAAGTGAGGGCGTTTAAGCCGCATAGTCTGATTGCCTGGTTCGTTGCGCTAAACAACTCCTTCAAGGACCATATAATTGGATCAAGATTGTTTAGATTCCACCCCGAACACCTCCATACTACCTACATGGGGGTAGAAGCCGACGACTGGCCAACCCTCAGATTCCATACAACACGGCCGCACAGGAGGAAAAAATTAAAACATAACAAGCATTATATTACAAACCGACTTTGTTTCATTATACAAGGCAAAGACAACACGAATGTATTCATTCGAAAATAATGTCCTGCCCACACCGCGTTGCCACAATGAGAGACCCCTCTAGGACATCCGCAAAATAGCGCTCGGGTGTGCGGTGCTCCTTGCCCTCTGGCGGCCCCCTGGCCAGCTCCACAGCGTTCATCTTCGCCCACCACATCTTGCAACAGGCGAAGGCCATGCGCACACCTTCAATACAGGCTGATCGCTTGATGACGTCCATCCGAGGACAGGCGCTTACCAGCCGCTTCACGAGTCCAAAGTAGCTGCCGGGCACAGCTTCGGCTAGCCATAGCCGGATTATCAAATCCTTCATGGCTGGTTCGGCCACCCTATGCAGCTCCACCAGCTGTTTTAGCTGATTGGTGAAGGGTACGGGATGCTCTGGTGCAAGATACTGCGACCAGAACAATTTCTCCGTGGAGCTCCCTTCCTCGGCTCGAAAGAACTCCGTGGCGTCGGGCACACTGCGCGGTAGATCTGCGTAGGCTCCTGGAGAACTCCGAATCCGGGTTAGTAAGAAATACTTCTTCCTCATATACTTGCTTTGCATACTATATGCCTTACTCACCGCAATCTTCCTGGCCTCCTGGATCTCTTGGAGGGCGCCCTGGGCCTCATTCCTGACGAGCCTTGGCGAGTTCGGTCTCTCGAACCGACGCATCGCGCTCCAAGGTCTCGCACTTCCTCACCGTGTCCTGGAGCTCCTGTTGGACCTTGTTGACCCGGGCCTTGAGCTTCTTACGTGCGGCCTGCTCCTTGACAGTCTTCCCCTCGGCTTCGGCCAGGGCCTTCTTCAGGGCCTCGACCTTGGTCGTTGCTCCTATACATGTCATGACACTTCGGTCAATATATATCATCTTACTCTTTTGGAATATTTCCCGGGTTATTACATACCTTGATTCTCTTGGAGCTGCCTCTTCACCTGGCGAGCTCCTCCCCGGCCTGCTCCAGCCTCCGCTTTAGTTCAGAGACTTCGGCAGCATGTGAGGCCGCGGCCAGCAGCGACGCCTGCATATTCATTCCCGACAACTTTAGTTAGTTTCCTACAATAAAGGATTGATCCTCTGTCCGGTTTTTTCTTTCCGAAACACCGGATAGTGTCTCAGGGGCTACTGTCCATATTGGGATTTTCTCTTTTCGTCGCTTACCTCAAAACACAGCACAGATGCTGCGAAGCTTGATTAATCTGCTCTTGGCGATCGAACCCTTCAATCACCGTGCCCATAAGAACACGGTGCTCGTCCAATGGAAGCCTCAGGCGCTTCCATCAGATATCCGGTGCCCTGGTTGGGCAGGGGTCACCAGAGAATAAACAAACCCCTTCTTTCGAAGGAGGTTGGTCCCGGACTCCGGAGCTGTATCAGTCTCCGGAATCAAGTCCGATTGAGGGCCGAGCTGAGTATGGCCCTCCTCCCCAGTCTCCAGGGGGATTGGTTCCCCCTGGTGTTCGGCGACGGGGGCTTCGCCTTCGGGCGTCCCTTGAGCCTCCCCCCCCCCCCGGGCCTGGGAAGGTCCGTTGGGAGAGCACCACATCGTCTCCTTTGGCCTTGGGAGAGTAAGCGGCCGGCGGTGTCTCGCTGGCCATCTCCTTCGAGTCCAACGAACCTCTTCATGAGGATCGCTGGGAGCTATCGTGGGCCGGAATGCAATAGCATAATTAACCATGTCAATACATTGAAGAGGAGAGGTTGGACATATGGGTATGCGGGAGTCATAGCACTTACGATGCAGCTGGAGGCTTAGTGCGGGGGTGTCGCTCCGGACGGCTGCCGACGTCCCACGTGGAGTTATCCACGAAGGATCCCTTTCCTTTCTTGGAAGTCCCTGCCTCCAGGTTCGTGGAGGCCGCTCTCTTCTTCCTTCCCTCGTCAGGGGGAGGGTTGTCCTCCTCCTCCTCCTCATCATCATCATCGTCGTCGTCTTCGACGGCGGAGGAGCGGGTCTTGTCTTTGGACGTCGCGTCCTAAGCGCCCTTGCCCTTCCCCTTGGCCTTCCCCTTGGCCTTCTTCGTCGGCGCGGTATAGGGCGCCGGCTCCAGCATCTTCGCTAAATGCGGAAGGACTGGTTCTTCAGGTAGCGGAGCCGGACACTAAATCCGCTTCGCCCTCTCCATCCATTCCTGAAGAAGCAATGGCAATAAACATTCAGATATCCTCCTTGAAGCAAACAAGTAAAGGACGCGTTGAAAACTCACCTCGCTGGCGGGGTGGTTAATGTCGTGCCCACGGTCTGAATCCGTGGCTGGCGGAATCTCGTTGCCCTTGAAGAGCAATTTCCAGGCATCTTTGTGAGTGGTCTCGAAGAGCCTCTTCAGGGTATGGTGCTTCTTCGGATTGAAACTTCCATAGCGGGAGGCTTCAGTTTTGGCACGGGA
This sequence comes from Aegilops longissima, assembly GCA_021605205.1. Lineage (NCBI taxonomy): Eukaryota > Viridiplantae > Streptophyta > Magnoliopsida > Poales > Poaceae > Aegilops > Aegilops longissima. The sequence goes on along the minus strand of CM038680.1, from coordinate 265,865,029 downwards.
GAATCCGGCGAACTAGCATCACCTAGATTATATCGACAAGTTTGACATCCTTGTCCACCATGCTTTGAACGCACATCTACAGCGCTATCAGCTCGTCTGGCGAACACCAGTTCTGGCTCTTCTCGACCCAGGAGGTGATCCGCATTGGAGCACCGGGGTTGAATTCGGCAGCTGCGACCCAGTTGGTGCTGCGGGGTTCAGTAATGTAGAACCATTGTTTCTGCCATTCCTTGACAGTCTCCATGAAAGTGCCTTTTGGCCAGGAGACATTGGATAGCTTACTCACCATGGCTTCTCTGCACTCTGCGTGCTGGCCATCCACCACCTTCGGCTTCACGTTGAAGACTTTGAGCCACAGCCCGAAGTGGGGTTGGATGCGGAGGAAGGCCTCACACACGACGATGAACGCCGAGATGTTGAGGAAAGAGTTCGGGGATAGATCATGGAAATCTATCCCGTAATAGTACATTAGCCCGCGTACGAAAGGGTGGAGTGGAAACCCTAGCCCGTGAAAGAAATGAGGGATGAATACCACCCTCTCGTTGGGCTTCGGCATGGGGACGACTTGTCCCTGGGCCGGCAGACTGTGGGCGATTTCCTTCGCCAAGTACCCGGCTGCCCGAAGCTCAGTAATGTCCTTCTCCTTGACGGAGGAGACCATCCACTTGCCTTGACCTCCGGATCCGGACATGGTTGAGTGCTAGCTTGAGTGGGAAGAAGATGAGAGCTTGGGCGCTAGAGCTCAAGATTGGAAGGGCGGAGGAAGAGAGAAGGCATGGGAGAAGAAGGGGGAATCCTTATCCCCTTATAAAGGCAGTGAATATTGAACGCCTCCCCACTCGCCTCAAAACTCGCCTATTCCCAAGGACTATGTGAATGGCATTGGGTTACTCACGCCCGTATTGATAAGAATCTCGCAATAAGGGGATACGATCTCTGTTTTGACAAGACGTGCCAATGGCAACCGCATCTCAGAACGTGGAGCGGCAGACGAAAAACGGTTTGAAATTATGACCGGACAGACGTGATGTCATGTTACAGAAAATTGTCAGCGGATTGGACTCGTGTAAAATTGTATTCTCTCTACGGTTGTGTGTGGTGTCTATGTTGCAGGTCCGGATACGTTCAATACGTCCGAAGACTATCTTGGAGTTCGGAAGGAGGAACCCGCCTTGCAATGCCGAAGACAGACCTACGTGTCAGATACCTTGTCATTGAAGCAAGGTTCAGGGGCTACTGAGGGAGTCCTGGACTAAGGGGTCCTCGGGCGTCCGGCCTGTTAGCCATGGGCCGGTGATGGGCTCAAGAAGATCAAGAACCAAGATCGCACCCGTGTCCGGATGGGACTCTCCTTGGCGTGGAAGGCAAGCTTGGCGACCGAATATGTAGATTCCCTTCTTTGTAACCGACCTTTTGTAACCCTAGATCCTCCCGGTGTCTATATAAACCGGAGGACTTAGTCCGGAGAGGGGGAGATGCATTACCATAGTCATACAGGCTAGACTTCTAGGGTTTAGCCATTACGATCTCGTGGTAGATAAACTCTTGTAATACTCATATTCATCAATATCAATCAATCAGGAAGTAGGGTATTACCTCTATAGAGAGGGCCCGAACTTGGGTAAACATTGTGTCCCATGTCTCTTGTTACCATCGACCTTAGACGCACAGTTCGGGACCCCCTACCCGAGATCCACCAATTTTGACACTGACAGTTAGTTACATTCAAATCATGCAAATTAGAGTCCAAAAAAAGGGCAAAAGAATTTGGAAAAGTAGATATGATGGAGACGTATTGATACGTCTCCAACGTATCTATAATTTATGAAGTATTCATGCCATGTTTAGAACAATTTTATATGGTTTTGGTATGATTTGCATGGAACTAACTCGGACTGATGTTGTTTTCAGCAGAACTACCGTGGTGTTGTTTTTTGTGCAGAAATGAAAGTTCTCCAAATGAGCTAAAACTTTTTGACGATTTTGTTGGAACAAAAGAGACCCCGAAGCTTCGTGGGAGGGCTAGAAGAGCCACGAGGAGGGCACAACCCACCAGGGCGCGCCTGGCTTGCCCCGGTGGGTTGTGCTCACCTCGAGGCCCATCTTAGCGTGAAACTGACGCCAAAAAATCATATAAATAGAGAAACCATCAGAAATAAACCTAGATCAGAAGTTCCGCCGCTGCAAGGCTCTATAGCCACCGAAAACCAACCTAGACCCTTTCCGGCACCCTGCTGGAGGTGGGAATCATCACCGGTGGCCATCTTCATCATCTCGGCGACCACCACGATGAGGAGGGAGTAGTCCACCCTCGGCGATAAGGGTTTGTAACAGTAGCTATGTGTTTAATCTCTCTCTCTCTCTCTCTCTCTCTCTCTCTCTCTCTCGTGTTCTTGAGATATCATGATCTTGAAGTATCGCGGGCTTCGTTAATATAGTCGGATCATATGGCCTTTTTTTTTAAATTATCATATGGTGTTTTACCCTCTCCATCTTGTTGTGAATTGAGTTTTCCCTTTGAGATTTCATTTTATAGGATTGAATACTTTCATGGATTTGAGAGCAATTTATATATGTCTTGCAATTGAATACTCGTGGTGACAATGGGGTATCGTATTGATTCACTTGATATGTTTTGTCACTCAACTTGCAGATTCCCGCGGTGACATTGGAGTAATCTATGCATAGGGGTTGATGCACGTTCTTGTCTTTGTTTCTCCGGTAGAAATCTTGGGGCACTCTTTGAAGTTCTTTGTGTTGGGTTGAGTATTATGAATATGAATTTGCTTTGGTGTTATTTTAGTAAAAACTCTAGGATAGATCAAACAGAAAGAATAGCTTTGTGTTATTTTAGTACGGACTCTTGAATAGATCGAACGGAAAGAATAGCTTTGAGGTGGTTTCGAACCCTACAAACAAATTATTCTTATGTTCTCTGCTAGATAGGAACTTTGGAGTGATTCTTCGTTGCACGTTGAGGGATGGTTATATGATCCAATTATATTAGCATTGTTGAGAAATTGCACTAGCGAAAGTACGGACCTAGGCCTCATTTTCAAGCATTGCAATACCATTTTTGTGCCCGTTTACTATTTGCTACCTTTCTGTTTTTATTTATTCATATTATAAAAATATATTTCTACCATCCATATTACACTTTTATCACAATCTCTTCGCCGAACTAGTGCACCTATACAATTTTCCATTGTATTGGGTGTGTTGGGGACACAAGAGAATTCTTGTATTTGGTTGTAGGGTCATTTGAGAGAGACTATCTTCATCCTACGCCTCCCACAGATTGATAAACCTTAGGTCATCCACTTGAGGGAAAATTGCTACTGTCCTGCAAAACTCTACGCTTGGAGGCCCAACACGTGTCTACAAGAATAAAGTTTCATAGTAGACATCAAGCTCTTTTCTGGCTCCGTTGCGGGGGAGGTGAGTGCATGAAGGTATATCTTTAGATCTTGCAATTGAATCATTTAGTTTCCTGTTTTATCACTAGTTTGGTTTATAAAAGAAAACTGCATAAAAATGGAATTGAGGTTGCATCATATTATTGACCATCTTTATAATATCTTTCGTGAAAATGATGGAAAGGAAAATTGTGCTCAATTGATAGAAGAAGAATTCAGTATAATGTTTGGTATAAATGATGAGCATGATTGTAATGTTGTTAGTATGAATTCTTTGAATATCCATGATGCTAATGATATGCAAAGCCATAAGCTTGGGAATGCTATGTTTGATGAAGATGATATTTTTAGTCCCTAAAGATTTGATGTGCAAATTTGTTATAATGATTGCATGCCTCCTATTTATGATGGTTATAATGATGAAAGTGTTTGGAGAGGTGATGACTTTATTTAGTGATGAATCCACCATTTTGGATGAGGTTGCAATCGACTATGACAACAAAGTTGCTATCTATGATAATTATGGTGATGACATGTATGCTATAAATAATAATGATAACCATGAAACTTGTTGTCATGATTTTAATTTCCAAACCCATGATAGTTATTTTGTTGAGTTTGCTCCCACTACTATTGATGAGAATAAATTTGCTTATGTGGAGAGTAACAATTTTTTTTTGCTTATGTATCATGAAAAGAATGCTTTATGTGATGGTTATATTGTTGAATTCATTCATTATGAGGGAGGAACATATGCTTGTGGGTATTGCAATAATATCAAGTTTCCTTTGTATGTGTTGAAAATCTTGAAGATATGCTTGTTTTCCCTTCCTATGCTAGTTGATTCTTGTTCCCATAAGTTTTTTTCTCACAAAATCCCTATGCATAGGAAGTATGTTAGGCTTAAATGTGCTTTCCATGTGATTCATGATGATCTTTTTCAAGTTTGAATTGCTATTTTTTATGCGAGCATCATTGAAATCATCATGCCTAGCTAAAAGGCATAAAAGAAAAGCGCTTGTTGGGAGACAAGCCAACACTTTTACCTACTGTTTCTGTGTGTTCACATGATTATGCTACTTTATTAATCATGTTTTATAGCTTTTGTTTCAATAAAGTGCCAAGTAAAGCCTTTGGGATCATGCTGGGTGATAGTTGATTTGATCTTGCTGAAAAACAAAAACTTTTGCGCTCACGAAAATAAGTCTCATTTCTAATGGAAGAGTGATTTTGAGATGATTCTTTTTGAATAAGTTTAATATACAAATTGTCTGCGTTTTCATAATTTTTCATAATTTTTGGATTTATAGAAGTATGACTAATATTCAGATCTTTACGTACTGTTCTGTTTTTACAGATTCTGTTCTCAATGCATAGTTTGCTTGTTTTCTAGTTTCTATGGCTTATATTGCTCAATATAAATTGTGGAAATGATATGCTACCGTAGGAATTGTGTGAGAACAATTATGAATCTTGTCTTTGACAGTACCAAAGTGAATGGTTTGTCTTTATCATACTAACCCATCTCACGTAGTGCCGTTAAGTTTTGTGTGATTGAAGTTTTCAAGTTTTGGGTGAGATATCGATATGAGGAGAATAAGGAGTGACAAGACCCTAAGCTTGTGGATGCCCAAGGCTCCCCAAGGTAATATTCAAGGAAGATACAAGCTTCTGAGCTTGGGAATGCCTCGGAAGGCACCCCTCTTTCGTCTCCAACATTATCGATAACCTCACTTGGAGCTATATTTTTATTCATCACATGATATGAGTTTTGCTTGGAGCGTCATTTTATTTTATTTTTATTTGCTTTCTGCTATTTATAATAATGTTTTGCATCTTTATTTTCAATAAAAAATGTCAAGTATAGCCTTTGCCATGCTTATCTTGCAAGTATATGAGTTGCTGTTTCAAAACAGAAAGATTATCGATATTGCAAAAATTCCCTAGAAAAGTCAGAATATGATAAAATGCTCAAACTTTTTGCAAAATAAGCTCTGATAAAATTTCTAAAGTGTGGTAATTTTGTAAGAAATTTTTGGTGTTAGGTAAATATGATGAATATTGCATTCTTTACAGACTGTACTGTTTTGGCAGATTGTTGTTATGTTTGCATTGTTTGCTTGTTTAATGATTCTATTTGAGGATAGGAGTATTAAATATGCAGAGGCATTTAGTATGCAATATTGAATAATAATTTTAGTGATTTTCTACAGTAGAGAATGATAAAGTTTTTTCATTGCTTTATACTAACTTATTCTTGTTGAGTTTTATGTGGATGAAGTTTTTAAGATTTAGGGAAACCATGATATAAAAGGAATTAAGGAGACACAAAAGCTCAAGCTTGGGGATGCCCAAGGCATCCCAAGATAATATTTCAAGAAGTCTCAAGCATCTAAGCTTGGGGATGCCCTGGTAGGCATCCCACCTTTCTTCATCAGCAATTATCGGTTAGTATCGGTTGATCCTAAGTTTTTGCTTATTCACATGATGTTTGCTATCATTGGAATGTCATTTTATTTTATTTTTATTGGTACTTAGATCTGAAAGTTTTAAATAAAATAGAGTCCCCACATAGTTGTCAGGGAGGCTAGGTAAGCGGCATGCACATCCCGTCAACGAAGCTCTTTTCTATGGAATTGCCCTAGTGCTTCACTTATATCTTTTTGAGCACGGTGTGCTTTAGTATTTTTGAAGAAATTCTATCTTGCTTCACTTAAATTAATTTGAGAGAAAGAAATATTATGCTCACGATCTTCACTTATATTTGTTTGAGCTTATCAAAAGAAACACATGAAAATTAGTTCCAAAGTGATAGATATACAAGAAGGATATAATAAAAACTTTCATGAAGATCATTGGACAAAATAAACTTGATTCCTCATAGTAGTTTTGATATATGATGATGTGATATGTGAGTCATGTTGATGAGTAATTATGCTTTAGTAAGAATATTGGTGTTAAGGTTTGTGATTCCCTATGCAAGCACGAAAGTCAATAATTATGCAATGAAATTACATCCTACTTGTGGTGCATTATTTGGTGTTAATTATGCTCAATGCTCGCTTATGAGATTATACGTTTCTTGGTTGGTCGCTTCCCAATATTTTGCTAGCCTTCATTTTGCACTAAGTATGATCACTACTTGTGCATCCAAAATCCTTTAAACCAGTTTTGCCACATGAGTCCACTGTACCTACCTATATGCGGTATTCTTTTGCCGTTCTAAGCAAATTTGTATGTGCCATCTGTAATTTTCAAAATAAATTTCTCTTTTGTGTGCTCGTACCGCTCGCGAGGCGGTGAGGGGTGGCCAATATTTTCCATGCTAGATGTGTTATTCTCATGATGAGTGTTTATTCACTTGTCATTGCACGAGAGTAAGGCAAAGGTATCAGGGATGCCCAGTCCTGAAATGAAAAATGAATTTACTTCATGTTGTCAAATAATAAATTCCTTGGAAAGTGTTGGTATGGAGGGTACACGTGGATACGGTTAGCCATGGAAAGTGAAAGTATGGTGGAAAAAGGAACAAACTTTATTTTCTGTTTGGGAACCGCCTATGATATATCTAGCATGGAAAGTGTTGGGAGCTCTAAGTCGTTTTCGTTGGTGGGAAAAGTATGCCTCTCAAAATGTTTTTATCTCTCAATTTTCGCTTTGAGCTCTGGCACCTCTATAAATCCCTACTTCCCTCTGCGAAGGACCTTTCTTTTACTTTATGCAATTTTTATTTTTAATTTGAGCCTCCATGTCTCTTATAAAGCACCAACTAGGGGGCACTATGATCGTACTTGAGCATTGGGTGTAGCTAATATGCGAGAGTGTTTCATGAATGGATCAATGATTGATCATGATGGGCTAGGGATAACTTATTTTAGCATTGATATTTTGAAAGACATGGTTGCTTGTTGGTATGCTTGAGTATTAAAGTCCTCATGTCAAAACTAGACTATTGCTTTGAACCATATAAAAGTCCAAATGTCCATGCTACAAAAGAAAAGAGTTTGTGATGAATATGTTAGGTAACTTTCCACAACAAAAATTCTATTTTCAATTGCTACTTTATCATGATGAGTTTTATGAGAAAGAGTTGTTGTTATGATGCTAGGAAAAGTAACTGAAATTATCATTGATCAAACTTATGCACTATGCTAGCATTCACACTTCATAAATTATTTATTTTATCATTTACCTACTCGAGGACGAGTAGGAACTCAGTTTGGGGATGCTGATACATCTCCAACGTATCTATAATTTATGAAGTATTCATGCCATGTTTTCAACAATTTTATATGGTTTTGGTATGATTTGCATGGAACTAACCCGGACTGACACTGTTTTCAGCAGAACTACCGTGGTGTTGTTTTTTGTGGAGAAATGAAAGTTCTCCAAATGAGCTAAAACTTTTTGACGATTTTTTTTGGAAAAAAAGAGACCCCCGAAGCTTCGTGGGAGGGCCAGAAGAGCCACAAGGATGCCACAACCCACCAGGGCACGACTGGTGGGCCTGGCTTGCCCCGGTGGGTTGTACTCACCTCGAGGCCCATCTTAGCGTGAAACCAACGCCAAAAAATCCTATAAATAGAGAAATCATCAGAAATAAACCTAGATCAGAAGTTCCACCACCGCAAGGCTTTGTAGCCACCGAAAACCAATCTAGACCCTTTTTGGCACCCTGCCGGAGGGGGGAATCATCACCGGTGGCCATCTTCATCATCCCAGCAGACACCACGATGAGGAGGGAGTAGTCCACCCTCGGGGCTGAGGGTTTGTACCAATAGCTATGTGTTTAATCTCTCTCTCTCTCTCTCTCTCTCTCTCTCTCTCTCGTGTCCTTGAGATGTCATGATCTTGATGTATCGTGGGCTTTGTTAATATAGTCGGATCATATAGTGTTTTCCCTCTCCATCTTGTTGTGAATTGAGTTTTCCCTTTGAGATTTTGTTTTATCGGATTGAATACTTTTATGGATTTGAGAGCACTTGATATATGTCTTGCAATTGAATACTCGTGGTGACAACGGGGTATCATATTAATTCACTTGATATGTGTTTTGGCACTCAACTTGCGGATTCCTGAGGTGACATTGGGATAATCTATGCATAGGGGTTGATGCACGTTCTTGTCTTTGTTTCTCCGGTAGAAATATTGGGGCACTCTTTGAAGTTCTTTGTGTTGGATTGAGTATTATGAATATGAATTTGCTTTGGTGTTATTTTAGTACAAACTCTAGGATAGATCAAACAGAAAGAATAGCTTTGTGTTATTTTAGTACGGACTCTTGAATAGATCGAACAGAAAGAATAGCTTTGAGGTGGTTTCGAACCCTACAAACAATTTATTCTTATGTTCTCCGCTAGATAGGAACTTGTGACGCCCGGATAATTAAGCCATAATAAACCTCTGTTAATGATGCCACGTCACCTTCGTTACTGTTGATAATCGCATTAGTTAAGAAATCGATTCAGATTCAAAATTCAAAATATGGCAAACAACAAAAGTTTTCAAATATTGGAACTAAAATGTTCGGTTTGTTGCAAATAGTCCTTACTAAATGTTGGTGGAGATACCCCACTTTTATTAAGTGTTTAAAACTCTGAAATGAGCGACACAGTAACAAACCAATTATTTAAAAGCTTTTAAAATATTAAACACGAACAAACTATTTTATTTTAGGTGCCATGTTAATTGTGGTGGTGGCATATTTTTTGATACTAATTTAGGTACAACTAATGTATTTAATAAAACTATGCTATTGAAATATAAATTTAAAACAAAAAAGAAAAGAAAATAAGAAAAGGGAAAGACTAAAACACAAAAGGATAGAAGGAACAACCCCCCCATCAGGGCCTCGGCCCGGCCAGGAGTCGACAGGCACGCCAGCCGCCCACCCAGTCCCCTTATCCCCCACCCGACCGAACCCTAATCCACCACTACACCCCCACTTGCCCCCCACGCGCTCCACTCCCTCCTCCGATTCCCCTGGATCGAGATCGATCCCCCCCACTCTCTCTCGCCCCCCTCCCGCTCGATCTGGAGCCGCCGTCGCCCGTCTCTGGCTCGCCTTCCCCCCTCGCTCCTCTTCCCCGACCTGATCTGGATCGGGAAGGGAGGATCAGGCTCCAGCGACCCAGCGCCATCGCCATCAGTGCCTCGCCGCCCTACGCCGCCCCCTGCCTCCTCCCAGGTGCAGCCCCCACTCGACCGGATCGGGGCATGGGGGCCTGACCTCGCCGCCTCATCCCTACGTCCGTCTCCGCCGGCGCCTCCTCGTCTCCTCCCTACGTCGGCACCTCCTCGACCTCCTCCCCGACGGCCTCCCCAAGCCACGCTGTGCCCCGTCGCCGCCCCACCGCCTCTTCCTCGCCGGACCGCACCGAGCCTCTCCGACCACTGCTTCCTCGTCTACGTCGTCACCGTCGCCACCTCGAGCTCCTTGTCGCACACTGCGAGGCTTAGTGAGCATCGCCCTCTCTCTCCCCTCTCGCTCCGTCGCGGATCCGGCGCGCCCGTCGTTCAGCGCCGTGGCCTCTGCCGTCCTCGATGGCTACTGGCCTCGTGCCGTTTCGACACCGCCGCGCCCCATGTACGCACTCGCCTGCTCATGGCCTCGGCGTCCTTGCCGCTCCTCTCGCGTCCATGCGCGCGTCCCCAGCGCCGCACCTCCTTGCCCCAGCCATGCTCGGGTAAATCGCCGTGCAGCCCACAGCATTGGCGCTCGCGCCCATGAGCCCCGTGGCTCCGCTCCACCCCGTTAACGAGCCCGATGCACGCGCCCGCTTTGGCCTCTGGGCCAATGACGAGCAGGGCCCACGTCCCCGAGCGAAAATGGATTAAAAGAAAATGGTTAAAATAATAATAATAGTAAATAAATTAATAATAAAAATGAATTAATAAAACTAATTATTAATTAATCAGTGAATCAATTAAGTTAATTAATCCTAATTAATTAATCTAATTAACTTGTTAGTTTAATTAAGCGATAATTAGTTTAACTAAACTCTAATTAACCTAAGCAGTATGACGATGGGTCCCACTTGGACCCACGCGTCGATTGACCCGATCAACCATTGTTGACTGCTGACATCTAATGACATCATCTGATGTCATAAATCAATTCAATTAAATTAAATAATTAATAAATTCGAAATTAATAAAATCTTTAGAAAATCATATCTTTTAATCCGTAATTGGATTAAATTATTTTCAACATGAAAGTTGCTCGAGCGATGAGGCGAATCCGGATCGCAGCCGTTCGACCGCCACACATTCCTAGCATAGCAAACCTGCAACATTTCACCTCCGGTTCATCTGTAAAAGCGAAACACCGCGGATACTTTCCGGATGTTTCCCCCTTCACCGGTATCACCTCATACGCGTTAGAGCACGCCTAGCATCACACTTTGCTTTGTCATGCATCGTCATGCATCTGTTTGCATTGTATTCATTGTTTCTTCCCCTCTTCTTCCGCTGAACACCGAGACCGAAGCTGCTTTGCTACCGGTCACGACTACGAGTTGTGACCCTCTCTCTTGCCAAAGCAACCGGGCAAGCCCCACCCTTGATCACCGGATATCGCCTATTATTCTCTATCTTGCTTGCATTAGAGTAGTGTAGCATATTCTTGCTTTGATTAATCCTATCTTGCTTCATAGCTTTGTCCTTGCTACTCTTTGTTACCTTTACACCTATCCTCTTGCTTAGTATAGGATGCTAGTGTTCCATCGGTGGCCCTACACTCTTGTCAAATCGCCATGCTATACTCTTTGGGCTGTGATCACTTGGGAGGTGATCACGGGCATATCTATATACTTTACACTATTACATTACCTGTGATCTTTGTTAGGAGATGGGGGCTGAAAGGACGGTGGCTCCATCCCGGTGAGGTGGGCTGAGTTCCGACGGCCCACGCTGTTACTTTGTGGCGGGCGGCAGGGCAGGTTGAGACCACCTAGGAGAGAGGTGGGCTGGCCTGGTCGGCGTTCGCGGATACCTACCACGCTTAACGAGATCTTGGTATTTGATCGAGTCGGCCATTCGGTCTATCGCACTAACCAACTACGCCGGAGCAGTTATGGGCACTCGGCGTCGTGGTATCGGCCGGCACTTGCCGTGGCGTCGTCGGCCCGGCGGCGCGCGCCGGATTGGACCGGAGCGCTGCAAGGCTAGGTGCGCTTCGGCCGCCCTCATAGCGTCTGGTGTGCTATGGGCGATGGGCCCGAACCCTGTGCGCTTAGGTTTAGACCGGCGTCTGACCTCTCTGTTGTGCCTAGGTGGGGCTGCGGCGTGTTGATCTTCAGCGGCGGGCATGACCCAAAAAGTGTGTCCGGCCAAATGGGATCAAGCGTGTTGGGTTATGTGGTGCACCCTGCAAGGAAGTTAATCTATTGAATAGCCGTGATCTTGATAGCAGGGCGACTTGGAGTTGTACCTTGACCTTATGACAACTAGAACCGGATACTTAATAAAACACACCCTTCCAAGTGCGGATACAACCCGGTGGTCGCTCTCTAACGGGGCATCGAGGAGGGATCGCGGGTAGGATTATGCTATGCGATGTTACTTGGAGGACTTCAATCTACTCTCTTCTACATCTTTGCAAGGCGGAGGCTGTCGAGCGTAGTCTTGACGGGATTAGCTATCCCCTCTTATTACGGCATTATGCGATTCAGTCCATGATATGGCCCTTACACATATATCCATGCATATGTAGTGTAGCTCCTTGCTTGCAGTACTTAGGATGAGTACTCACGGTTGCCTTGTTCCCCTTTTCCCCTTTCTTTACCCGATTGCTGCAACAGACGATGGAGTCTAGGAGCGACGCCACCGTCGATGGCGACTAGTACCGGAGGTGCCTACTACTACGTGCAGCCCGGCGGCGGCGACCGGGAGTAGTTAGGAGGATCGAGGCGGGAGGCTGCGCCTCGTTCGATCTATATCCCGGTTTGTGCTAGCCATCTTATGGCAACTTGTTTAACTTATGTCGTACTCAGATATTGTTGCTTCCGCTGACTTCGTCTATGATCGAGCACTTGTATTCGAGCCCTCGAGGCCCCGGCTTGTATTATGATGCTTGTATGACTTATTTATGTTTTAGAGTTGTGTTGTGATATCTTCCGTGAGTCCACGATCTTGATCGTACGCGTTTGCGTGCATGATTAGTGTCTGATTGAATCGAAGCGTCTGAAATTGGTATTAGAGCCGACTGCCTGTAGGAATCCCCCTTCCACACTCCTTGGCCGAAGTCGAGTCTAGACTTTACAAAACTTTTACTAACATGGCTGTGTGGCCCATGGGCCCACGTCGCCATTGGGAGGTAGTAGGATCTTTTACTCTGGGACTCTGAACTCTCTCCTATTCGGGTTAAATGATTTTGCTAAAAAGACTAACTGTAGGTTCTCGTAAATACTTTCTCCCGGAGAGCCCCTCACTTCAGATGATCGCTTGCTGCACCAGAAGATTCCGAAGATACTCTCCGAGGTTCTCCCGAGACCCTTGTGCCCACCGACTTTACAATCCCCTACCACCGATATACCCTTAAGGATAAATACCTACAATTTTCATTCATACCTTCGTTCTCAGTTGATCTTGTTATTACAAGATACCTCGAGAATACTTGTGCCTACTTCCTTGCAGTTCTTTGCCCCCTGACTACCCCTACAAATAGTTTCTCGCACTTATCGAGTATTTGCTCATCCCCAATTGATTCAAGTAATTCACAAAGGTCTTCGAAATACTATTCGATCTTCCGAAAATCCTCAAACAGCTTATTGCTCTTGAAATTCTTACTTGGTTGCATTTTGGTTAATCCCATAAGTCTAGTAATCTTGTTGACATCCATTGTCATTATCATTTTGATCCTATTGATTCAACATGAGTGCGAATGCACGCAATCATCGGTTGATCCTTTTAAATTATCTTTTCGGCTCAGACGCCATTTTTAAACATGAGCTGGGTCTCGACCAATCAAGTTGTCGTCGATTGTAACCCCCTATGTCTATTCGGCTATCCATCTTTGATCAGAGCGTCTGCTTCTGATCCCTTGTTTTGGAAATCATAATTCCTTTGTTATCTAAGCATTGAATTATTCCGATGATCTATAATCTGATGCATTTGCAATCTTTCTTCCTCGATTGAGTACCAATACTCACATCAGCCCGTTAGGACCGCCATACCCATTGCGGGTTATTATCCGGCGGTGTCCTTCACAACCAAAATTCTTATGAGTTCTTTACCCGATACATAATGCCTTTGGTAAATTGTATCCTCTACTTTTGTCAACCATGCTCTACTTTTGAGCTTGTGTTATTAAATTACTCCTGAAGTTCATGGTATATGTTCTAAGAAGCCCCGATGGGTGAACCTATGCCTTCCTTGATCTGTGTGAACCCGAAAGCTTTCACGGGTCATACTCCTCTAGTAATTCACGGCGTAGGTTTTGACACTGAAATCATTTCTATCTAGAGCATTGAATGAAAGGTTATGCATTGAAGAAGTGGGATTCGACCTTGAACTTGGTGTTCATGCACATGGACCCGATGTATACCTTATCATGGAAGCTTCTCTTAAATTAATTATCCCCTTGCTATAAGTTTATCTTGTATCTGTGGACGTGGTTCCGACCATGTTTCTCCTTGATTATATTTCTCAGGCAAGTGAAAACACTTGTCTTCTACAGATCAATACGTCTCCGCAACCCCTACGTCGATCTTACTCATCATATCATTTCGCTTTGAACCACAAGCTTGGACTTGAGTTTGTGTCGTACCCGTGGTTCCAATAACCTTCCGCTTCATCATTCCTTTGACTTGATGTCATCGCCGATCGATTACATCTTCATGAAATCTCTCGACAAATGTTTCCAGAATATCAATCGAATCCATGATGAGAGATATCATCCTTTCCCCCTTGATGATTGTGTTAACATCGACAACATTCTTGCATTTCCGCAACACAAAACTTGTTCTAGTTTTGCGTTGTACCTTGAGTTCCTTGCTATCCGACTTATGTTATGCTCTACCTTGAAGTATTACCATCTTTTATGTCAAGAAGGTCGTGAGAATTGCTCCGCCTCTTAAAATTTCTTGGTATTGTGATACTTCTCACCATCACCATTCTTTCTTGGTCCCAATGTTGATTCTAGCCGGAATACCAACAAGTGAACGATGCTGCTTGGATTCTGTACTCCTAGCAACCCTATTTGCATTGGAGTTAATGATCGATAGCTCATTCTTAGACTATTGGTTATTGAAACACCATTCTAACATCGTTCATACTACCTAAGCCCATATCTCGGGTGCACCTTTAAACCAATGTTTAATTGTGTATGTTTTCCTCAAGCATACCTCGCTATATTATTTGATCTGACAAATGTTATCTCTTTGTTCACATAATTGTGGAAATCCATCTTTTGGAAATCCCAATGATTTGTCGCTGAGTTCATCAGCCACCTCCTCATCCTCTCCTTAGTTTACTGATGAACTCTTGTTACGGAACTCACTTCCATAGATCATTTCTCGAGAATCTTACGAGGTCTTCTCGTCAACTCGTGTCGTACCTCTTTATCTCAGGCATCCCGAGTCTGTGGTATCCTGACACCAATCAGATCTGAAACTCGGTCAGATATGATGGTTGGAAAAGTTTCCGAGAGTTATAACATTGGTCTTTATATGACCCGGTAAGATGATGTCATGCCTAGCACACCTGGTCGGAGGACCTATTGTTATAGTTCCCTTTTTAACAAGGTTGATCATTTTTTCCGTGAGGAAATTGAATGCCTTGTTTAATAAGTTTATCCTGATGGATCCCTTGTGTATCCAAAGTCTGACCTTTGCTTGAAGACCTTGTCAATGCTATCTCGAAGCATGTCTATGGTACTCCGATTTTCAACAAGAACATTTGAAGCCAATGCTAAATGTTTCATGCTCAATTATCCAAACGGCGCTGTTCGGGTAATGTCATGAACTTCCTCTCCCCTAACCTAAATGGTTTTCTTACATTATATCCTAGCACGAATATCATGATTTAATCTCTGTTTGTCCTTGGGAAGGAAATACCCCTGAAATATGTGTTTTAACACATTTTCCTTTCCATTGTTCTGTTTAATCTGATATTCATATTTTCCTTTCCATTGTTTGGTTTAACCTTTCTTGTGATCTATATGACCTAAGCAGTAATATTATCCTTCTTATGTAAACACCTCGTGGTACCGCTCTGTCAGTAAGACCCTGTTACTATTGTTGATGACATTTCGGTAGCCACCGATGGACGAGAACCTTGCCTATTGGCCCGCCTCATTCAACGAGCAGGAAAATGGTTCTCTTCGTCCCTCGCCCTTGGTATCGATGTTGTTGCCAACATAACTGATAGGCTGCCCTCTGACACGCCTTACTATCGTGACCGTGCAAGATGTCGGCCCCCTTCCTACTTTAACCCACATGGTGGGCCCATAACCCACAGTTCCCAGGATCGAAACCTGACTCTCATGTACACCCCCTGTTCCCAAAGTTAATCCTCGCGCGTGGCCTCGTGTGTAATTCACGAGCCACCTTCCAGTGAGATCATCAATTTGGTATCAGGCGCAATACTTATTTCCATTGCTCTGAACCCCTTTCACACTTCGCTTCAGGCAACGAACGATTGCCTATGCGCTAGAAACTTCTATTTTGCACCTTATTACCTTACTCTCGATATTGTCTTAAATTTCAATTCGAGAGTTACTTTCCGCCACCTTCCTCGCTGTTGTGTACCAGATAGTCTACCATGCAGAGGTCCATTCTTCCGGTATACCCCCTTAATCTTTTGTTAGTATGATGAAGACTCCGAAGGAAGGATGGCCAATTCATCATGATGACCTAAAGCAGAGAAGTGAATACATCAACGAAAAAGATCAACCTCTTCGGAAGGGCAGCCAAGACCGAGAAGACTCGTTAGGTTTTTCGCTACCAACAACTTTCCCCCTTACTCCACCGCTTAAATCTCGGGACGAGATTTCTTGTAGTGGAGGAGAATTGTGATGCCCGGATAATTAAGCCATAATAAACCTCTGTTAATGATGCCACGTCACCTTCGTTACTGTTGATAATCGCGTTAGTTCAGAAATCGATTCAAATTCAAAATTCAAAATTCAAAATTCAAAATATGGCAAACAAAAAAAGTTTTCAAATATTGGAACAAGAATGTTCGGTTTGTTGCAAATAGTCCATACTAAATGTCGGTGGAGATACCCCACTTTTATTAAGTGTTTAAAACTCTGAAATGAGCGACACAGTAACAAAACCAATTATTTAAAAGCTTTTAAAATATTAAACACGTACAAACTATTTTATTTTAGGTGCCAAGTTAATTGTGTTGGTGGCATATTTGTTGATACTAATTTTGGTACAACTAATGTATTTAATAAAACTAAGCTATTGAAATATAAAATTAAACAGAAAAGAAAAGAAAATAAGAAAAGGGAAAGACTAAAACACAAAAGGATAGAAGAACAACCCCCCATCGGGCCTCGGCCCGGCCAGCCGACAGACGCCAGGCCAGCCCACCCAGTCCCCTTATCCCCACCCGGCCGAACCCTAATCCACCACCACACCCCACTCGCCCCCCCCCCCACGCGCTCCACTCCCTCCCCCGATTCCCCTGGATCGAGATCAATCCCCCCCACTCTCTCTCGCCCCCCCTGCCGCTCGATCTGGAGCCGCCGCCGCCCGTCTCTGGCTCGCCTTCCCCCCTCGCTCCTCTTCCCCGACCTGATCTGGATCGGGAAGGGGAGGGATCGAACCCGGCGACCCCGACGCCATCGCCCCGGTGCCTCGCCGCCCTACGCCGCCCCCTGCCTCCTCCCAGGCGCACCCCCCACTCGACCGGACCGGGGCATGGGGCCCGACCTCGCCGCCTCGTCTCTACGTCCGTCTCCGTCAGCGCCTCCTCGTCTCCTCCCCACGCCGGCACCTCCTCGACCTCCTCCCCGACGGCCTCCCCAAGCCACGCTGCGCCCCGTCGCCGCCCCACCGCCTCTTCCTCGCCGGACCGCACCGAGCCTCGCCGACCACTGCTTCCTCATCTTCGTCGTCACCGTCGCCACCTCGAGCTCACTGTCGCACACCTGCAGGGCCTAGTGAGCATCGCCCCTCTCCTCTCCCCTCTGCTTCCGTCGCCGGATCCGAGCGCGCCCGTCGTTCGCGCCGTGGCCTACTGCCGTCCCTGATGGCTACCGGCCTCGTGCCGCTTCACCACCGCCGCGCCCCATGTACACACTCGCCTTCTCCTGGCCTCGGGCGTCACTGCCCGCGCTCCTCTCGCGCCCATGCCGTCGCGTCCCCAGCCGCACCCTCCTTGCCCGGTGTGCTCGGTGCGTCGCCACAGCAGCCCCGGCCGCCGGCGCTCGCGCCACGAGCCCGTGGCTCCGTCCACCCCGTTAACGAGCCCGATGCACCGCCCGTTTGGCCTCTGGGCCAATGACACCTGAGGCCCACGTCCTGAGCGAAAATGGATTAAAAGAAAATGGTTAAAATAATAATAATAGTAAATAAATAAATAATAAAAATGAATTAATAAAACTAATCATTAATTAATCAGTGAATCAATTAAGTTAATTAATCCTAATTTATTAATGTAATTAACTTGTTAGTTTAATTAAACAGTAATTAGTTTAACTGAACTCTAATTAACCTAAACAAAGTATGACAGATGGTTCCCACTGGACCCACGCGTCAGTTTGACCCAGTCAACCACTGTTGACTCTTGACATCACCATGACATCATGCTGATGTCATAAATCCAATTTCGAATTAAATTAAATAATTAATAAATTCCAGAAATTAATAAAATCTTTAGAAAATCATATCTTTTAATCCGTAATTCGGATTAAATTATTTTCAACATGAAAGTTGCTCAGAACGACGAGACGAATCCGGCTACGCAGCCCATTCGACCGCCACACATTCCTATCATAGCAAACGTGCAACATTTCACCTTCGGTTCATCTGTCCGAAAACGCGAAACACCGGGGATACTTTCTCGGATGTTTCCCCCCTTCACCGGTATCACCTCATACCGCGTTAGGGCATGCCTAGCATCACGCTTTGCTTTGTCATGCATTGGCATGCATCTGTTTGCATTGTATTCATTGTTTCTTCCCCCTCTTCTTCCGCTCGACACGAGACCGGCGCTTTGCTACCCGATGCGACTACGGAGTTGGCGACCCCTCTCCTTGCCGAGCAACCAGGCAAGCCCCCTTGATCACGGATATCGCCTATTCTTCTCTATCTGCTTCCATTAGAGTAGTGTAGCATATTCTTGCTTCGATTAATCCTATCTTGCCGCATAGCTTTGTCCTTGCTACTCTTTGTTGTTACCTTTACCTACTATCCTCTTGCTTAGTATAGGATGCTAGTGTTCCATCGGTGACCCTACACTCTTGTCAAATGCGCCATGCTATACTATTGGGCTGTGATCACTTGGGGCGTGATCACGGGCATATACTATATACTTTACACTATTACATTACCTGATCTTGTTAGGAGATGGGGGCTGAAAGGACGGTGGCTCCATCCCGGTAGATGGTGGGCCTGAGTTTCCGCGGCCCCATTGTTACTTTGTGGCGGAGCGACAGGGCAGGTTGAGACCACCTAGGAGAGAGGTGGGCCTGGCCCTGGTCGACGTTCGCGGATACTTAACACACTTAACGAGATCTTGGTATTTGATATGAGTCTGGCCATTTGGTCTATACGCACTAACCAACTACACGGGAACATTTATAGGCACTTTCGGCGTCGTGGTATCGGCGAAGAACTTCATGGCGTCGCGGCCGAAGCGGCGCGCGGATTGGTGGAACTCCTGCTAGGCTAGAGTGCATACGGCCGCCCTCATAGCGTCTTGGTGTGCTATGGGCAATGGGCCCGGACCCTGTCGCTTAGGTTTGAACCGGCGTCTTGACCTCTCTGTTGTGCCTAGGTGGGGCTGCGGCGTGTTGATCTTCAGCGGCGGGCATGACCGAGAAAAGTGTGTCCGGCCAAATGGGATCAAGCGTGTTGGGTTATGTGGTGCACCCTATGGGAAGTTAATCTATTGAATAGTCGTGATCTTGATAGCAGACGACTTGGAGTTGTACCTTGACCTTATGACAACTAGAACCGGATACTTAATAAAACACACCCTTCCAAGTGCGGATACAACCCGGTGGTGGCTCTCTAACGGGGCATCGAGGAGGGATCGCCGGGTAGGATTATGCTATGCGATGCTACTTGGAGGACTTCAGTCTACTCTCTTCTACATGCTGCAAGACGGAGGACAATATATTTCTACCGTCCATATTACTTTTATCACCATCTCTTCGCCGAACTAGTGCACCTATACAATTTGCCATTGTATTGGGTGTGTTGGGGACACAAGAGATTTCTTGTATTTGGTTGCAGGGTCGTTTGAGAGAGACTATCTTCATCCTACACCTCCCACGGATTGATAAACCTTAGGTCATCCACTTGAGGGAAAATTTCTACTGTCCTACAAAACTCTGTGCTTGGAGGCCCAACACGTGTCTACAAGAATAAAGTTGCATAGTAGACATCATTTATCAACTCCCCCAAGATTAACCCATTGCTTGTCCTCAAGCAATTCAGTTCACAAACTAAATATGATAAAGAAAAACTTTGACAAACTCTATTTGGTCTTGTTGTTGCAAATATGTAAAGCCAGAATTCAGGTTTTCAACAAAGATTATGAACTAACCATTTCCACTATAACATTTAGGTCTCACGTTTACTCATATCAATGTCATTATCAACTAGCGCGGAATAATAATAAATCTCGAAAGACAACACTTTTTCAAAACAATCATGATATGATATAACAATATAGTATCTTGCTAGCCCTTTCTGAGACCGCAAAACATAAATGCAGAGCACCCCTAAAGATCAAGGACTGACTAGACATTGTAATTCATGGTAAAAGAGATCCAGTTACAGTCATACTCAATATCAATTAATAACCACACATACAAATGACAGTGGTGCTCTCTAACTGGTGCTTTTTATAAGAGGATGATGACTCAGCAATAAAAGTAAATAGATAGGCCCTTCACAGAGGGAAGCAGGGATTTGTAGTGGTCCCAGAGCTCGAGCTTTTTGAAGCAAAGATGAATAATATTTTGAGCGGTATGCTTTCATTGCCAACATAATAACCAAAAGATCTCGGTATCTTGCATACTAGATACATTATAGGCGATTCCCAAATAGAATGGTAAAGTTTATACTCCCCCTCCACCAACAAGAACATTCCACGGCTGGTCCGAAACAACGGGTACTGTCCAACTAAAAACAGTCCTGGGGGAGTTCTGTTTGAAGTTAAATTTTGATTTGATTTGAGCATGGAACTGGGCATCCCAATTACCAGCCATTTTCTCATGAATGATGAGCGGAGTCCACTCATTGTGAGAATAACCCACCTAGCATGGAAGATACTAACAACCCCCAGTCGCTACATGAGCGATTCGGGCATACAAAATAGATTATTATTTGAAGGTTTAGAGTTTGCACATGCAAGTTTACTTGGAACGGCAGGTAAATACCACAAATACGTAGGTATGGTGGACTCATATGGAACAACTTTGGGTTTATGGAAGGGGATGCACAAGTAGTATTCCGGCTTAGTACAAGTGAAGGCTAGCAAGGGATTGAGGAGCGACCAACTAGAGAGCGACAACAGTCATAAACATGCATTGAGATTAACCAACATTGAGTGCAAGCATGAGTAGGATATAAATCAACATGAACATAAATATCATGGAGGCTATGTTGATTTTGTTTCAACTACATGCGCGAACATGTGCCAAGTCAAGCCACTCGAATCATTCAAAGGAGGATACCATCCTATCATACTAAATCACAACCATTTTAAAAGCATGTTGGTAGACAAGGTAAACCATTAAACTCCTAGCTAATTAAGCATGGCAAGAATAACTATAATCTATGATTGTCATTGCAAACATGTCTCATTCATAATAGACTAAATCCAGGACGATGAACTAATCATATTTACAAAAACAAGATAGGCCGAGTTCATACTAGCTTTTCCTCATCTCAATCATTTCATCATATATCGTCATTATTGCCTTTCACTTGCATGACCGAACGGTGTGCATAATAATAATAGTGCGCGTGCATTGGACTAAGCTGGTTATGCAAACATTTATTTCAAAGGATAAGACAAGGTAATATGGGTTCTTTGTTAGATCAACAATAATGCATATGAGAGCCACTCTACATTTTCATCGTGGTCTTCTCCTCTTGACCCCCAAAGAAAAGAAAAGAATTTCAAAGAAACACACTGAAATGTTTTTGGAGTTTTTGTTTTTCTGAAGAAAGTAAAACAAGAACGAGAAAAACTATTTACACAGGAAAGCTCCCAATAAGCAAAAGAAGAACGAGAAATCTTTTTGGGTTTTCTTTTTAATACTACTACTAAATAAACATGGAAAGGAAACTAAAAAGAAGCTACAACTTATTTTTTGGTTTTTCTTAAAGTTTTTCAAACACATAAGAAGAAAGCGAGAAAAAGAAAATAAACTAACATGGATAATACAATGAAAAAGTATGAACATCGACAACTGGAATGAGTGAGTGAACACGAATGTAATGTCGGTGAGAAATAAGTACTCCTCCAAGCTTAGTCTTTTCGCCTAAGTTGGTCTATGCCTATGGATAAAAGTAGCCCTCTCCGGTGTACTGAGGAGGATCATGGGGGTTCCACTGGTTAGCGAGCTCCTATGGCTCCCACTGATAAATAGACTCTTGATACGGATCAGGTGATGGCTCTGGCTCAGGACTTAGGGATCGCGTCTGCTCCCAGTATGCATAAATGTCCGCGGGCATGATGAGGTACCTGCCTGAATGAATATCGAACAAATAGGTGCAGGCAAGGTAATAATCTGACAAGTCTTCTCGCTAAATACTTGGTTATAGATGTGTCTCTTGTCATCCTCTTTCTTAATTAAATAATGTGCTACCATACTGTCATAATCTAAGTATATAGTGGGTAGCAGCTTCTCCTCTCTCTCATCGTGCCTAATGGGTATCTCGAAGCGTTTAGCAAGGTGGGAAGCTTAGATACCTCCAAAAATAGGCCCTTTGAATAGTTTAAACTCAACCGTCGAGCAACCATAGCACCCAAACTAAAAGTTTTATCACAAAGTAAAGCATGGCACAAAATAGCAAGGTCGGGAGCACTAAGGCCTCCACTCCCCCCGCGACCTGGCAAATAATGAGTAGTAGCGCAAAACAGGAAAATGTAAACTAGCCACTCTCGCTTCCGACACCTTTCTCGTTTCCCCGACGGTAACTTCATCAATAAAATCTTCCACATCTCTAGGACGTGGCTCATCGACGCTGCCCTCATAAGGTAATTTGCAAACCTCACAAAGGTCATAAAGTGTCATCTCCTTATGCTCATCATATAAGTGAAATTCTATCGTGGGTGGTGATCTCCTAGCATGAAAGTGAAAATTTTGCACGAAAATATTAGTGAGTAGGAGGTACTGATCACACTTATCGTGTAGGAAGTCGGTGATGCTTGCATTCCCAGCCAAATAATAGAAATCCCCATAAATTCCGGCCGCCTCCAAGAATGCATCACATGGCCGAACCTCCGCGGTGCGAGGAAGGTTGTACTTGGGCTTCTTCTTCTCTTCATTTTCATTTCCTTTATTACCCCGACTTGAAGAGCCTCTTAATAATCTCCTCATCATTTTCTTCCTCTGAAAATTTCTAAAAATTTTAGTGACTCAAAATAAAAGTAAACCAAATTCAACAAAATTGATAGAAACTACTCCTACAAATGTCTAGAGGCTATATCATGCATCAAAACTACTTTGGACCATATAAATTTGACATGCAAGCTCAAGAACAAGGCCACCACAACAGCAAAAATTTGCAATAAATAAAGCAATAGAACAAAAACTAATTGGACTAATGGAGGAGTCACGTACCGAAGAACAATTCCCCAAAACAGTTTTGCAAAAGGAGCTTTGCACAAGGAGATCAAAAATGGCAGCAAGATGAGCTAGAATACGGGTTTGAGCAACAGGATGATTTTTTCTGGAGGAAAGCAAAGTGGATGGGTGCTGGAATAAGTGAGTGGGGCCTACATGGGACCCACAAGGTAGGGGGCGTGCCCTCCACCCTTATGGCCCATTGGTGCATGTTGAGTGTCAGAAATTCTAAAATATTCTATAAAAAGCATACTAAATTTTAGGGCATTTGGAGAACTTTTATTTTTGGGACATTTTTTATTGCATGGATAATTTAGAAAACATTCAGATAATACTATTTTTGCTCTATTTAATCTAAATAATAGAAAGTAAAAAGTAGCTACATAAAGTTGTGCTTTCTAAATTCATCCATCTCATGCTCATCAAAATGAATCCATTAACAAGGTTGATGAAGTCCTATCAACAAACTTCTTCTGAATGAAATGAAACCAGAGAATTTTCAAATAACACTAGGTTGCCTCAAAGAGGATATGCATGTCCCCAATAATAAAAATATCATATTTGTTTTTAACAGTAGGAAGAGGAAATTCAAAACCTCCAATAGTAATAGTTGAAAATTTTCCAATTGAATTGATACTATGAACTTGAGGTTGTTTCTTCGGAAAGTGTACCGTATGCTCATTAACATTAACATAAAAAAGTGACATTGCCTTTGTTGCAATGAATAACAGCCCCTACAATATTCAAAAAGGGTCTACCAAGGATGATCGACATAGTGTCGTCCTCGGGAATATCAAGAATAACAAAGTCCGTTAAGATAGTAACGTTTGCAACCACAACGGGCACATCCTCACAAAAAACGATGAGTTATGGGTATAGCAGTTGATTTATCAGCCATTTGCAAAGAGATTTCACTAGGTGTCAACTTATTCAATTCAAGTCTACGATATAAAGAGAAAGGCATAACACTAACACCGGATCCAAGATCACATAAAGCCGTTTTAACATAGTTTCTTTTAATGGAGCATGTTATAGTTGGTACTCCTGGATCTCCAAGTTTCTTTGGTATTCCACCATTAAAAGTATAATTAGCAAGCATGGTGGAAATTTCAGCTTCCAGTATCTTTATTTTATTTGTAACAATATCTTTCATATATTTAGCATTAGGAGACATTTTCAGCATATCAATTAAACGCATACGCATAAAGATAGGTCTAATCATTTTAGCAAAGTGCACAAAATCCTCATCATCCTTTTTCTTGGATGGTTTAGGAGGAAAGGGCATGTGTTTTTAAACCCATGGTTCTCTTTCTTTACCATGTTTCCTAGCAACAAAGTCTCTCTTATCATAACGTTGATTCTTTGATTGTGGGTTATCGAGATCAATAGCAGGTTCTACCTCCACATCATTATCATTACTAGGTTGAGTATCAACATGAACATCATCATTAACATTATCACTAGGTTCATGTTCATCACCTGATTGTGTCTTAGCATCAGAAATAGAAGTGTCATTTGGATTCTCATGTGTGTCTATAACAGGTTCACTAGAAGCATGCAAAGTCCTATCAGTTTTCTTTTTCTTTTTATTAGAAGGACTAGGTGCATCAGTATTAACTCTCTGAGAATCTTGCTCAATTCTCTTAGGATGACCCTCAGGATACAACGGTTCCCGAGTCATCTTACCACCTCTAGTCATAACCCTAACAACATTATCATTGTTCTTACTATTCATCTCATTGAGCAAATCATCAATTGCCTTAAGTACTTGTTCTACTTGAGTTTTAACCATGGAAGCATGCTTACTAGTAAGCTTGAGATCATTAACAATTCTACTCATATAATTACCCAAGCAGTCAAGCATGTAAGCATTACGTTTCAATTGTCTACTAACATAAGCATTGAAGTTCTCTTGTTTAACAATAAAATTATCAAACCCATCCAAGCATTGACTAGCAGACTTATTATGAGGAATATCACCTTCATCAAATATATAAAGAGAGTTTACCTCTACTACCTGTGTCGGGTTATCAAGACCATGTATTTCTTCAATGGGCGGTAAATTCTTAACATCTTCAGCTTTAATACCTTTTTCTTTCATAGATTTCTTTGCCTCTTGCATATCTTCAGGACTGAGAAATAGAATACCTCTTTTCCTTGGAGTTGGCTTAGGAGTTGGTTCAGGAAGTGTCCAATCATTATCATTACTCAATATATTGTTCAATAGCAATTCAACTTGCTCAACAGTTCATTCCCGGAAAACACAACCAGCAAAATATCTAGGTGGTCCCTAGAAGCATCGGTTAGTCCATTATAAAAGATATCAAGTATTTCATTTTTCTTGAGAGGATGATCAGGCAAAGCATTAAGTAATTGGAGAAGCCTCCCCCAAGCTTGTGGGAGACTCTCTTCTTCAATTTGAACAAACTTAAATATTTCCTTTAGAGCAGCTTGTTTCTTATGAGCAGGGAAATATTTTTCAGAGAAGTAATAAATCATATCCTGGGGACTACGCACACAACCAGGAGCAAGAGAATTAGACCATAACTTAGCATCACCCTTTAATGAGAAAGGAAAAAACTTAAGAATATAGTAATAACGATTTTTTTCCTCATGAGCAAATAGGGTGGCTATATCATTCAATTTAGTAAGATGTGCCACAACAGTTTCAGATTCATAACCATAGAAAGGATCAGATTCAACCAAAGTAATTAACTTAGGATCGACAGAGAATTCACATTCCTTATAGTAACAAAGATAGGTGAAGTAGCAAACTTAGGATCATATTGCATTCGAGCATTCAAAGACTTTTCTTTCAACTTAGCTAACAGTTTCTAAGATCATCTCTATCATTACAAGCAAAAAAGTCTCTAGCAGTTTCTTCATCCATAATATAACCCTCAGGTACAACAGGAAGTTCATATCTAGGAGAGCTAGTCTTATCAGGTGTTTCAAAGTTTTCAGTTTCAGTAATTTCATCAGTTTCAGAAATATCATCATCTTTAGCATAATCAATAGTTCTAACTCTAGCAAGATGTTCATCAAGTAATTCACCTAGTGGCACAGTTTTATCAAGCAAAGTAGTAGCATCATAATCATCATTCATAGTAGAAGTAGCATCATCAATAACATGCGACATATCAGAATCAATAGCAGGTGTAGTGTAACACCCCAAAAATTCAACCATAATTTTATTAAGTAAAATTTGGCCAGAAATAAAATTTTGAATTATACTAGGTCATTTATTAATTTCACAACCCTTTCAGTTTTCTTAAAAAAATCCCCTCCATAGAAGATTTTCTTTAGAATATTGTGGTCTTTGGTTGTTTTGTAAGTCATCTCATGTATATCATAAATAACAGTAGGAAATATTTCCATAATAAAATTTGCCACAAACAATTCCTGTACTAGCATGTTCAATCCTTCAAATGCTTCTGTTGCACTACAAGTATTTCAAATAATTGTTTTAAAATCCTAAAAAAATTATGAGAGGTCAGGTGATGCCTACAAATCACTTTCATGCAAAAACCTAACTAGGTTGTTTGAAAATTTTGAGTGAAACATCCTTTTTCCAATTCTGCCCCATTCTTGAGTTATAACTGCAGCCCCAATTTTCCTAGCTCCATTAACTCTGAAACTTTCCACCTTCTAGTCATTCCAACTAGAACCTTAATTCTAGGAGATCAGCTCTATTTGCATCTTTTAAGTCCACCAAACATGCCAGTGAAGTTTCTGTCCAGAACTGAATTCTGGTAAAACTTGCACTAACAAGTTTCTCTTCTTGCCAAACTAACTCCACCACCATCTCTATCATCTAAAGAGACCTCACCCTGCCAAGTTTCAAATCCAACAAAGCTTTCTAGTTGGCCCTAGCATTCTGTCAAACACCTTCTGGGCATGGCAGAAACTTTGCAACTTTCTGAACAGTATTGGGCACTTGCTCATTTTGCCAAACCAACATGTCCATAATTCCTTTCATATATAGAAGCACCACGCTGGTAATTTTCAGCTCATTTGGGGCCCTGTAGATGCCATTGGCAATTCATCAAACACGCTTCCTGCGTGTCCAGAGCGCGGCCAGAGCGTGCGTTTTGCACGCGTCAGCACCGAGCTACTACCGCCGCTCTGCTGGCTCCCCCGCTCATCCTAATCCTCGTTTGGGTCAGCCCGACCACCTGGACCCTCGCCGACACCTTCCCTTGGCCCCTAGCACCGTCCACTGTCGTCCACGACGACCAGGACCGCCTCTCGACGAGTCCCGCATGGCCACGTCTCTACCCAAACCGCGTGGCGTGTCCCGAGCAGCACAGCTCCTCCCAGGAGTAACCGTGGGCGGCCACCGTTCTCATTGACCACCTTGCCGACCTCAACAACCTCACCTGCCGCCGTTATGATCGCCGCCGCCGTGCTTATCCTCTGGACACCATGGAGCCGACCCCCTCGAGCTATAAAAGCTCACCCCGAGCTTGCTAATATCCTCACCACACTCCCCTCCCTCTCTCTGGTCCTACCGTAGCCGCAGCACAACCGGAGGAGGTCATCTTCTTCCTCTCTGGCAACTACTACCGCCACCACTGTTTGGATGGTTCCGACATTGTCCGGCCCTCCCTCTCCCAAATTCCTTCACCAAAAGCCTCCTTGAGCACCTGTTGATCCATCCCCGCACTCGATTTTGCCCGAGAGCGACCGTAGGTGAAACATACAATTCATCTCCGTCGGAGCTCCTCGGGTGAGCTTGTCGCAGGCGACTCCGTCCACCCCAGGGACCATAGCAACCACCGGAGGGACCGCCTCAACCTCCTGAGCTCAGAGGTGGCCTCGGTTTTCTGAACTGTTGGGGAACATAGCATGCAATTTATAAAATTTCCTATGATCACGCAAGATCTATCTAGGAGATGCATAGCAACGAGAGGGGGAGAGTATGTCCATGTACCCTCGTAGACCGAAAGCGGAAGCGTTAGGTTAACGCGGTTGACAAACATCTTCACGATCCAACCGATCTAGTACCAAACGTACGACACCTCCGAGTTCAGCACACGTTCACCTGGATGATGTCCCTCGAACTCTTGATCCAGCAGAGGGTCAAGGGAGAGTTTCGTCAGCATGACGGCGTGGTGACGGTGATGGTGATGTGATCCGTGCAGGGCTTCACCTAAGCACTACGACGCTATGACCGGAGGAGTAAACTTTGGAGGGGGCACCGCACATGGCTAAGAGAACAACTGTTGTGCTTTGGGGTGCCCCTTCCCCCGCATATAAAGGAGGAGGGGAGGAGGCGGCTGTCCTAGAGGGCGCGCCATGGAGGGAGTCCTACTTGGACTCCTAGTCCTATTAGGATTCCCCTTTCCTTCTTCGGAGTGGGAAAGGGGGAAAGGGAGAGGGAGTAAGAGACGGAAAGGGGGGCGCTGCCCCCTCCCCTAGTCCAATTCAGACTCCCATGGGGGGAGGGGCGCGTCCACCCCTTTTGGGCTGTCCCCTCTCTCTCCCGGGGCCCATGAGGCCCATGACTTCCCCCGGGGAGTTACGGTAACCCCTCGGTACTCCGAAAAAATACCCGAACCACTCGAAACCATTCGGCGTCCGAATACCAACGTCCAATATATCAATCTTTACCTCTCGACCATTTCGAGACTCCTCGTCATGTCCGTGATCTCATCCAGGACTCCGAACAATCTTCGGTCACCAAAACACATAACTCATAATACAAATCGTCATCGAACGTTAAGCGTGCGGACCCTACGGGTTCGAGAACTATGTAGACATGACCGAGACACATATCTGATCAATAACCAACATCGGAACCTGGATGCTCATATTGGTTCCTACATATTCTACGAAGATCTTTATCGGTCAAACCGCAATAACAACATACGTTATTCCCTTTGTCATCAGTATGTTACTTGCCCAAAATTTGATCGTCGGTATCCTCATACCTAGTTCAATCTTGTTACCGGAAAGTCTCTTTACTCGTTCCATAATGCCTCATCCCACAACTAACTCATTAATCACATTGCTTGCAAGGCTTATAGTGATGTGCATTACCGAGAGGGCCCAGAGATACCTCTCCGATACTTGGAGTGACAAATCCTAATCTTGATCTATGCCAACCCAACAAACACGTTCGGAGACACCTGTAGAGCATCTTTATAATCACCCAGTTATGTTGTGACGTTTGATAGCACACAAGGTTTTCCTCCGGTATTCGGGAGTTGCATAATCTCATAGTCAGAGGAATATGTATAAGTTATGAAGAAAGCAATATCAATAAAACTTAACGATCATTATGCTAAGCTAACGGATCGGTCTTGTCCATCACATCATTCTCTAATGATGTGATCCCGTTCATCAAATGACAACACATGTCTATGGTCAGGAAACTTAGCCATCTTTGATTAACGAGCTAGTCAAGTAGAGGCATACTAGGGACACTCTGTTTTGTCTATGTATTCACACATGTACTAAGTTTTCGGTTAATACAATTCTAGCATGAATAATAAACATTTATCATGATATAAGGAAATATAAATAACAAGTTTATTATTGCCTCTAGGGTATATTTACTTCAGTCTCCCACTTGCACTAGAGTCAATAATCTAGATTACATAGTAATGATACTAACACCCATGGACTCTTGGTGTTGATCATGTTTTTCTCGTGGAAGAGGCTTAGTCAACGGGTCGGCAACATTCAGACCCGTATGTATTTTCCAAATCTCTATGTCTCCCTCCTTGACTTGATCGCGGATAGAGTTGAAGCATCTCTTGATGTGTTTGGTTCTCTTGTGAAATCTGGATTCCTTCGGTAAGGCAATTGCTCCAGTATTGTCACAAAATATTTTCATTGGACCCGATGCACTAGGTATTACACCTAGATTGGATATGAACTCCTTCATCCAGACTCCTTCGTTTGCTGCTTCCGAAGCAGCTATGTACTCTGCTTCACACGTAGATCCCGCCACGACTCTCTGCTTGGAACTGCACCAACTGACAGCTCCACCATTCAATATAAATACGTATCCGGTTTGTGACTTAGAGTCATCCGGATCAGTGTCAAAGCTTGCACCGATGTAACCATTTACGACAAGCCCTTTGTCACCTCCATAAATGAGAAAAAAATCCTTAGTCCTTTTTAGGTATTTGAGGATGTTCTTGACCATTGTCCAATGATCCACTCCTGGACTACTTTGGTACCTCCCTGCTAGACTTATAGCAAGGCACACATCAGGTCTGGTACACAACATTGCATACATGATATAACCAATGGACGAGCCATAGGGAATGACTTTCATTTTCTCTCTATCTTCTGCAATGGTCGGGCATTGAGTCTGACTGAACTTCACACCTTGTAACAGAGGCAAGTACCCTTTCTTTGACTGATCCTTTTTGAACTTCTTCAAAACTTTATCAAGGTATGTTCTTTGTGAAAGTCCAATTAAGTGTCTTGATCTATCTCTATAGATCTTGATGCCCAATATATAACCAGCTTCACCGAGGTCTTTCCTTGAAAAATTCTTATTCAAGTATCCTTTTATGCTATCCAAAAATTCTGTATTATTTCCAATCAACAATATGTCATCCTAGCTAGGCATAATTTTTATTGATGCTCACAAGGATGGTAATAATTGAAACACGAAGAGAGCATCATAAAACATGTGACAAACACGCTTAAGTCTAACATACTTCCTATGCATTGGCATATTATAGGCAAACAAATTATCGTAGCAAGCAAAAACTAGCATAAGCAAGGAAGCGGAAAGGAACAATAGCAATCTCAACATAACGAGAGGTAATTTAGTAACATGAAAATTTCTATAACCATATTTTCCTCTCTCATAATAATTACATGTAGAATCATAAGAAAATTCAACAATATAGCTATCACATAACATATTCTCAACACGATCCACATGCATGCGAAGTTGACACTCTTCCAAAATAGTGGGATTATCATTAACTAAAGTCATGATTTCTCCAAGCCCACTTTTATCAAAAATTTCATAAGATTGAATGTTATCCAAATATGTGGGATCTAAAGTTGACACTCTTCCAAACCCACTTTCAATATTATTGCAAACACTATTATCAATCTTATATTCATCATGGGGCTTAAATAAATTTTCAAGATCATAAGAAGAATCTCCCCAATCATGACTATTGGACATAGCAAAACTAGCATCCCCAAGCTTAGGGTTTTGCATATTATTAGCATAATTTACATCAATAGAATTTATAATAAAATCATTGCAATCATGATTTTTATTCAAAGATCTATCGTGAAGCACTTTATCACAATTTTTCAGATTTACGGATTTCAGGCAAAAACATATAAATATAATCTAGTGCATCCAAATCACTAGGAATTGGTTCATCATAATTGGATCTCTTAAAAAGATTGGCAAGCGGATGAGGATCCATAGATATTAGCTTCTCTGTTTAGGAATAAATACTCAACTATCTCAACCAAGCGAGAAAACGAGCCAAGAAAGACATCAAAGGCGAGCGGAAAGAGAGGCGAATAAAGCGGCAAGGGTGAAGTGGGGAGAGGAAAGCGAGAGGCAAATGGAAAATAATGTAATGTGAGAGATAAGGGATTGTGATGGGTACTTGGTATCTTGACTTGTCGTAGACTCCCGACAGCGGCGCCCAGAAATCCTTCTTGCTCGTCTTGAGCTTGCGTTGGTTTTCCCGAAGAGGAGAGGATGATGCAGCGAGTAGCGTAAGTATTTCCCTCAGTTTTGAGAACCAATGTATCAATCCATTAGGAGGCCACGCCATGAGTCCCTCGTACCTACACAAAGCAAATATCTCCTCGCAACCAACGCGAATAGGGGTTGTCAATCCTTCACGGTCACTTACGAGTGAGATCTGATAGAGATGATAGATAATATTTTTGGTATTTTTGGTATAAAGATGCAAAGTAAAATAAAAGCATAAAGTAAAGAGCAAAGCAATAATAAAGCGTGGGAAGATTAATATGATGAGAATAGACCGGGGCCATAGATTTCACTAGTGGCTTCTCTCAAGAGCATAGGTATTTTACGGTGGGTGAGCAATTCTGTTGAGCAATTGTGAAATTGAGCATAGTTATGAGAGTATCTAGGTATGATCATGTATATAGGCATCACGTCCGATACAAGTAGACCGACTCCTTCCTGCATCTACTACTATTACTCCACTCATCGACCGCTATCCAGCATGCATCTAGAGTATTAAGTTAATGAAAACAGAGTAACGCCTTAAGCAAGATGACATAATGTAGAGGAATAAATTCATGCAATATGATAAATACCCCATCTTGTTATCCTCGATGGCAACAATACAATACGTGCCTTGCAACCTTTTCTGTCAATGGGTAAGGACACCGCAAGATTGAACCCAAAGCTAAACACTTCTCCCATTGCAAGAACTACCAATCTAGTTGGCCAAACCAAACGGATAATTCGAATAGACTTGCAAAGATAACCAATCATACATAAAAGAATTCAGAAAAGATTCAAATATTTCTCATAGATAATCTTGATCATAAACCCACAATTCATTGGTCTCAACAAACACACCGCAAAAAGAAGATTACATCGAATAGATCTCCACGAGAGAGGGGGAGAACATTGTATTGAGATCCAAAAAGAGAGAAGAAGCCATCTAGCTACTAACTATGGACCCGAAGGTCTGAGGTAAACTACTCACAGTTCATCAGAGAGGCTATGATGATGATGTAGAAGCCCTCCGTGGTGGAATCCCCTTTCGGCGGAGCTCCGGAACATGCCCCAAGATGGGATCTCATGGATACAGAAAGTTGCGGCGGTGGAATTAGGTATTTGGCTCCGTATCTGATCTGTTGGGGGTACGTAGGTATATATAGGAGGAAGGAGTACGGTGGAGCCTCGAGGGGCCCACGAGGTATGGGGGCGCGCCCTTCACCCTCGTGGTCGCCTCGTGGCTTTCTTGACGGAGGGTCCAAGTCTCCTAGGTCTTATCTGATGAGAAAATCACGTTTCCGAAGATTTCATTCTGTTTGGACTCCGTTTGATATTCCGTTTCTTCGAAACACTGAAATAGGCAAAAAAACAGCAATTCTGGGCTGGGCCTCCGGTTAATAGGTTAGTCCTAAAAGTAATATAAAAGTGGAAAATAAAGCCCAATATAGTCCAAAACAATAGATAATATAGCATGGAGCAATCAAAAATTATAGATACGTTGGAGACGTATCACATCACTGGAACTGATTTATGTGATGAACTACTTTCAAATTCGGGAGAACGTTTAATTACCTCATCAAGTTCTACTTTCCTTCCACTCACTTCTTTCGAGAGAAACTCCTTCTCTAGAAAGGATCCATTCGTAGCAATGAATATCTTGCCTTCAGATATGTGATAGAAGGTGTACCCAACAGTTTCCTTTGGGTATCCTATGAAGATGCATTTCTCTGATTTGGGTTCGAGCTTATCAGGTTGAAGCTTTTTAACATAAGCTTCGCAACCCCAAACTTTAAGAAACGACAACTTAGGTTTCTTGCCAAACCACAGTTCATATGGAGTCATCTGAACGGATTTAAATGGTGCCCTATTTAACGTGAATGCAGACGTCTCTAAAGCATAACCCCAAAACAATAGTACTAAATCGGTAAGAGACATCATAGATCACACCATATCTAATAAATAATGGTTACGACGTTTGGACTCACCATTACACTGTGGTGTTCCAGGTGGCGTGAGTTGCGAAACTATTCCACATTGTTTCAAATGAAGACCAAACTTGTAACTCAAATATTCACCTCCGTGATCAGATTGTAGAAACTTTATTTTGTTGTTACGATGATTTTCCACTTCTGTCGTGGAATTGTCACGGCAGATGTCCTAGTGTGAGGACTTAGCCGTGAGGCCAACGCATCTATGTGGTAGCTTTAGAGGGGTTGATCGGAATCGAGATACGCGAAGTGGACGAACACACAAGACAAGGGTTTAGACAGCTTCGGGCCCCGGGAAACATCATCCGGTAACAACCCTACATGTTGTTTGTGGCTAGGTCTCATTATCATCACGAGGGAGTCGCCGCATAAACCATCTCTCCTAATTGTGTCTAGCCTTAAGGATTACTTTTCTGTCCCTCTTGGGGTGCCCTGTCCCTCCTTATATAAGTTGAAGGGGCGGGTTACATCTAGAGTCCTAGTCGGATTAAGACTTAAACTATTCTGACTTCTCATCATGGGCTTCTCTCCATGGGCTTCTTAACGTCTTGAGCTTCTGAACGTCTCGGACTTATTAACCCCAGCCGTCTCTGTCTGCCGGGTTATAACTGTCTGCTAGGTCGTAACCATCTGCTAGCTTACCACTGTCTGCTAGGTCGTAACCATCTGTCGGCTTACCAATGTTTGCCGGCTCACCAATGGGTCATCAGGTTCGGCCGGGTCATCAGTGAGTCGTCAGTCCTCGGGCGGTTTACCAATGAAATACGAAGTCCCGGCCGTGTCATAACTCCGGCCGGGTCATACCGCAGGGTATATCCCTGACATTAGCCCCCAGTTTTATTTGGATTTATCCATGTTAAACTGATCCTGTAAAACAAACACAAGAACAAATTTGACAGATTGTGCTCCGGGTTAAGAATTCTTGTAAGCCGGCACCTGATCATCCTTAATTCCTTGTCATTTCCTTCTAGAAAATCCGGGTCAATAGGCCAGCTTCATACACAATTTGCTGACGTTGGTTTCTCACAGAGAAATATTGTGAAGAATAATTCATTTGACTCAGCTCCCAATTCTTAACAAAAATATTGGTCTTTGAAATACTCATCTGATCTTCAACCGGCTTGAAGATGTAAAACTTGCCGGTTTATCCAAAATTGCCGGCTTGTAAATATTGATGGCACCGGGTCATAATTGTTGCTAATCATCAAGCTTGAAAATATACCTCCCTTATATGCATATTACTTGTAGCCCCCAAGTCTTAAGAAGGGAGCGTAGTAACAGCTTAAGACTTGCTTCAATATAAATGTTGCAACTTTAGAGAAACCCAGGTTGTTCATCTCAGTCACTAGTCAAAACTGAATATTCCACATATGTAGCCCCCAAGTGACGGGTTGTCATGCTTGCAGCAACCTGGGACCTGTAATTGCCTTGTGCTCATAAAAACTTCAACCAGTGTAACCCCCAAGGGTCGGGTCATTACGCAATAATGAGAAGGGACTTCGTAGATATGATCATGTAGAGTTGAAAAGCAACGTGTAGCCCCAAAGGGCCGGCTCGGCAAGACAATACTGAACCGGGACTTCACATATATACTTCATTGAAAATAACATAATATGATGTAACGCCCACCATGGGGCTTGAACCCATGTCCACAAGGTTAAGAGTCTTGTGCTCTACCAACTGAGCAATGGACCCTTCAATATAATGGATTAAGACTTGTGTACTTTGAATTTTCTACATGAGCAATTGGTAGCCCCCAAGGGCCGGCTCATTACGATGTGATGAGTCGGATCTTCAATAAGGCAAGTAAAAAATGACCTTGCATTAGCCCCCAAGTGTCATGGTGCATGCTTGCAGCGACATGGGACTTGCATATTTGATGTAATCTCAACTTGAACAATGTAGCCCCCAAGTGCCGGGTCGTAAGCTTGTAGTGACTCGGGACTATTCCTTCCATTGTAGAATAAATCATATCCATTGATAAAATAATAGCCATTGCGCTAAAGCAACTTTGAAAACCTCAATCATAATACTGGTTATTGATAACCATAATAAAAATCCAGCCATGTTGGCTATTCAAGATTTGAATAATATAATCAGGTATGAAAACCTCAATCATTCAATATCATCATGAAAATCCAGCCAATTTTGGCTATGAAAGATGTGAATACCTTATCGGTTGACAAGTACATCCGGAGTTTAAATACTCGACGGCTCTTGGCCGATGGCGACTTAATGCACACTCATTGTAAGCCGGAATTTTTATAACCCGACGGCTTATAACCTTGGAGAAAATCCAGAACGGATTACCATTTTGAAACATTAATTTTGATAATGAGCTTGAACTTAATCATTTATATAAGTCATAGTTCTGCAAATCCTGCACAGAGTTTAAACAACATATGCCCTGGCGGCTGAACGTCAAAAGCCAGGGCGGGTAACAACCCAAACATAATATAGTCTTATGCAATTACGGAAAAGACTAGCATTGAGGCCATTCAAGCCTAAACATACTGGCAACTTAAAGTCAAAAGCCAGGGCGGGTTTTCAAACCTGGCATATTTATATAACCAGGAAAAACATACCTGTAGAATTGACTTATACTGTAGGCTTTACATTGCCATATCCAGTGAGGGTGACAGCCCAAACTTAAATAACAGAACAGTGCACAATCAAAGCATGTTGGCGACTTATCGTCCAAAGCCAGGACGGGTTATCAAAACCCCAAATATGCCCAAATATGAGTCATAAAGATTAAGGCTACATGGCCTAAATTTATTTAAACCATATGTTAATATGGAACAAGGATATGAATCAAAACAATGTTCAAAGAAAATAACAAATCAGGAAAAAACAAGGCTTTCATAGGCCGCCAAGCCAAAATTTCAAGTGCTTTCATGGGACGCACAGCCACTGAGTTAATCCTTCATTCAAACCCTGTAAGTTGGGCTTCACATGACCAATCATTGTTTTAACTTTGACAAGTTCAGGGTCTTTATAAGATAACTGTCAAAAGTACAACGGGTCATTCTAGGATTACCTGGGCGGAGTGGCAGACATACAAAAGGCAGGATAACCCGAATTTTTTTGGTGAATACACCTGGCATTCCAAGCCTTAAAAGGTTATGTCCTCTTTGGTGAATACACCTATGTTTGAACAAGATAACCCAGAAAATTTGGTGAATACACCTGGTGTTCCAAGCCAGTCAAGAGGGTAGTAACGCTATGTTCTCTTTGGTGAATACACCTATGTTTGAACAGGAAGCCCCCAAGTGATTTTTACAGCCCAGCCTATAAGCTGGATCAAAGGATAGTCATAGCTATGCTCAGTGAGCAGGAAGCCCCCATGTAATTTGTAACAGGGTGTATAAACCGGATCAACAAGGGTAGTCATAGCTATGATCAATGAGCAGGAAGCCCCCAAGTGATCAATAATGTGAGAAGCCAATAAGGCAGGATACCTATGTTTGAACCGCGCATCATGGCAGCAAGTTCTCTTTGGCAACCTTTAATTTTTTTTTGAGAACTCGAACTTGCGAGAGATGAATTCTTTTTGAAGCGGAATTTCAAAACGGATATTGAGAGCTTCAAAGCTTTGTGGGAGACATATTTCCCTTGAACCAGATTTTTAACCGGAATCTTCATTTTGAGCCGGAGATTTTTTGACGGCCTTTAAATTTTCATCAATATAACAGCAGCCTCCGGGATCGGGTTATTTTTTCCCTCCAATGACCCGGAGTTCTTGAATCTGCATTAAACTGGCAATCATTTACTGAATCATGTCATCATAGCCCCCGAGTCTCAAGGCAACTCGAGGCATTGTCTTGAGATTCTCCATATTTGACCGTGATATAAGCCGGCATGAATCATTCAACAGCTTAGCGATACAATAGTCCCCCTTTGCAGTAGACAACTTGTCCTGCATTTAGAAAATTTGCAAGCCAGAGTAATTGCTCTTTTTTAAAGAAAGCAATATGAAATATAAAAACATACTGGATGGATTTCACCTGATATGTTAAACCAGAAATTATCCACCGCGGAGTTGATGATCACCACGGTGAAGCTGAAATCAATCACGGCCGAGCCGACCGCGGGAGCAGACAGATGAGCCGACCACGGCATTGTAAGCCAGCGCGGACGGGCGAGGCAACCGCAAGCGTGGTAAGCCGCGCGGACGGGTGAATCAACCACGTCAGATTGATTTAAAATGGGCCGCAGAGGGGGCGGTTTGCATGTATATTCATCGAGCATCATCGGCAATCGTTCTTGTAGTGAACATTGTCCTGTATAAATAATATCGCAAGCCGGTGCAATTGTTCTTTAAAGAATAAAAAACGTATCGATAAGAATAGATTGGATGGATTTCACCTGATTTTATCGGACGTCACATGGTTCGTATGTAACATCTGTGATAAGTTGTCAGTATTGTTACTAAATTCTG
The DNA here is from genome assembly GCA_021605205.1 of Aegilops longissima. Taxonomy (NCBI): domain Eukaryota; kingdom Viridiplantae; phylum Streptophyta; class Magnoliopsida; order Poales; family Poaceae; genus Aegilops; species Aegilops longissima. Next base: position 265,826,505 of record CM038680.1, on the reverse strand, counting down.
CTTGTTCCTTATATCCATCCAAAGGAACAACACTTGGCCATTTTGACTTTTCATCCAACCAGGCCTTCTCATTCTTTTTTCTTATTCATATGAGCAAGCAACCACAACAGCTGAACAGCATCAGTCGGCAGGGTGCAGAGGGCCCTCGAACAGGGGCGGGTTAGGTAGACATAGCTGCGACCAGCGACTTAAAGCAAACGCGGCCAGCGGGGGCGGCTCAAGTCCACGCCGGCGGGTCAACAGAGCAGCTCCAAGGCGGGGTGGCTCACCCATAGCGAAACGAGGCGGTTCGAGGAGGCCCCCGGCAAGGTAGAAAGAGGAATGTGGCGACTCCGTTGCGGGTCAGTACGGGCGGCTCCACGCATGGGCCACGGCAGCTCAATGACGAAGCACGGCTGAGCCGGTTGTGATTTGGAAGTTGGTCGTGGTGAAGACGAAGGCGGCTTACTCGCGGCGGGTTACAGCAGCGGAAGCGTGCCAGTGAGGCACAACCGCAGCGGAAGCGGCTCAGAAGCGAGGGCGTAGGCAAGCTGTGGTAGAGGGCGCGCCGACGAATCACAGCCACGGCGGAGGCAGCTCGTTGCCATGGAGAGCGAAGGCGGCTCGAAGCCACAGCGGTGGCCACTCGAGGCGACGAAGTCTCGTGACTTAGCACGAGGCGGTTCAGCGTAGTCGGGTGATTGAAGCCTGGCGGGCGACTTCGGCGAGGCCGACACAAATTCAAAGCGAGCCACAGATCCGGCGAGTGGGCGGTGGTTTAGCAGAAGCCGGCGGAAGCGGCCGCTCGGGCCAGCAGTTCCAAGGCAGACAAAGGCGGCGACTCACGGGAAACGGCCCGACGGACACAAGCCTGGAGGCACGGGGCAGCTTCTCTGGTGGTGGCTAGACGGATGCAGGCCGGAGTCGTAGGGCAGCTCTCTGCGGGGGGCAAGAGGAGACACACGTGGAGCCTTGGCCGGTTTATTGCGGCAGAGGTGAGGCCGCTAGATTGCAGTGGCGACTTGACGCTGCGGTCGGTCAAGAGGCCTGTGGCCGAGCGGGTCATGGCAATGGCTCGGGGTCAAACCTGTTGCAGCTCGGCGATGGCGAATCCGGGTCATGGCTATAAATATCTCCTGAGTTGTGGCCCCCTTTTTTTATTGATTTCCTTCATCCCGATTCGCAAGTATCGCACAATGACCAGGCCGGAGTCAAGCCCTTGGCTCCTTTTACTTCAACCCAGTTTCGCTGCAGATCGGATCAAACCGACGACTTAAATTTTCCTTTAGTAGATACGTACGGGTTGAATCCATGGCGATTTGACAGCCAACACAGATTGGATCAAAAACTGTAGAGATCGTCCACGGCGACTTGACAATAATATTTCCTTGATCTCAGCCAACGAGGTTAGTATTGACGCAAATCCTTCCGTACCAGCCCTTCCGATCTGACGGATTGTAAGCTTCTCAATCCCAGGGAGAGATCCCTCCAAGAACTCAACACCACCATGCGCGAGCCCCATGGTGGGCGCCAACTATTGTGGAATTGTCACGGCAAATGTCCTAGTGTGAGGACTTAGTCATGAGGCCAACGCATCTATGTGCACTACAAAAAAAAGACACATCCGTGACATTTTGGGCTGAACGAATTTTTTTTCTGTCATACATATGACACTTCTATGACGATAATTGTGACAAAACCCGGTATCATCATAGATGTGGTGGGCTCCTACTTCTATGACAAAAATCATGACAGAAAATGGGCTTTTCGTCTGGCGGGCGGAAGCGCAGCTGCATGACATTCTTTGGGCCGTCCATGGCGGAAAAAACCGTGGTAGAAGCGAGGCGAGGAAAATTTCAGGGAGTTCGGTTACGGTGGGAGGTCGGGGCCCGGCGATCGCGTTCCTCTCGTGCGTCTGCTGCGTGTGTGCGAGCGTTGGCTCTAATCGAACCCGGTGAGGCGTTGCGCTCTAATCGAACCCGGCGATTGCTGCGCGAGCTCACGCGTTCTTGAACCCGGCGATCGATCGATGGTGTTAATCGAACCCGATCGGCGATTGCTTCGCTCTCGCTGCTAAGCGCCGATCGATCTTGCCTCAGGGATGAATAGTGGCGTTGCGGGGGGGTTGGATGATCGATGAGTGGTGGCGTTGCCTCTGGATGAAACAGGACCCGTGGTGTGGAGGCTGGATGAGCGATGAAGCGGTGGAGGGTGCCGTGGAGGGTGGTTGAGCAGGACCCGTGGTGTGGAGGGCTGGATGAATAGTAGGCGGTGGAGGGGTGCCCGTGGAGGGTGGTTGAGCAGGACCCGGTGGTGTGGAGGCTGGATGAGCAGTGAGCGGTGGGGGGTGCCCGTGGAGGGTGGTTGAGCAGGACCCGGGGTGTGGAGGGCTGGATGAGCAGTGAGCGGTGGAGGGTGCCCGTGGAGGGTGGTTGAGCGATGGCGGTGGAGTGGCGTGCGGTGGAGGCTGGATGAGCGAGGAGCCGTGGAGGCTGGAGGAGGTCGGCGGTGGCCGTGGAGGCGGGAGGAGGTCGGCGGTGGAGATGAAACAGTATCCGTGGAGTCCGTTTTGTGGTGCGCCACACCCCTCGATGAACAGGACCCCCTTTTCGGCCGTGGCGCTCCAACACAAGTCCGTTTACGTCCGTTTTGCGATGCGCCACACCCTCCCGATGAACAGGACCCTGTTTGACCGTAGGAGGTCCGTTTAAATCCGTTTTGCGGTATGCCACACCTCCCGATCAGCGGGACCCCGTTTGACCGTGGGAGGTCCGTTTAAATCCATTTTGCGATGCGCGGACCCCTCCCGATGAGCAGGATCCCGTTTGAGCGTGGCGGTCGAACACAAGGCCGTTCCTCCGTTCTGCGATGCGCGAGCCTCGTTTGATCGCTGTTCCGTCCAAGCCCTCCCGATGAACACGACCACGCATTCCGTTCGACCCGGCGGTTGGCTCCCAGCGTTCCGTTGCCTTCCGATGAACACGGCGCGTTCTGTTGCCTCCCCATGAACATGGCGTATTCCGTTGCCTCCCCATGAACACGGCAGCGGCGCTGTTTCTCCGTTCCGACCCAGCCATGTCAGCGAGCCCTCCCGTGCGTGTCTCGCGAGTAGGCGTTCGAGACCCGCCCGTATGTACACATATGTGGCGTATTTTGTTTCTTTCACCTGGCGGCTGTGCGTGCGTGTACATGCTACGTCGCGCCTCTACTACGACTGCGTCGCGCCTCTACATCCACGGTATATATGTACGTACGTTCGCGACCAGAATGACAATACTACGTACGCTTCGACCGGTGGGTCGGTATCGGACACTTCCTTGCATGCGAAGATTGTAGCTGGTGGGTCCCAACAGTCGATCGGCGAATCGTTTTGTTTTGTTTTTGCGGACGCACTTCCTTGCATGCGAAGGTGTAGCTGGTGGGTCCCAGGTCAATCGGAAATGTTTTTTCGTGAAATCTGATGGCCCGTCCGGTGGGTCCCAGCTGTCGGTGGAGGAATAATTATTTTGCGGCGTCATAAGGAGGCACTTCCTTGCTGCGGCCGTGGATCCAGTGTCGGCGTCTCCATGCACGATACTCTTTCGATGGAAGTCGATCGTTGACCACATTGACCACGCCGCACCGAAGAGCACCACGGCGGTGGGCGGCAGCGAGGCCTAGGAAGGGGACGAGACAGAGGCAGGGAAGACTCGGCAGTTGTTTCCCACGCGGAGGGGAGTACGACTATACAAGGGTTTACTGGTGCGTCTGCCGTCGCCGGAGAATAACAGTAGGTGTGGGTGAGTAGAGGGATGGCTAGGCCAGCGATAGGAGTAAGGTGGGGTGGTGTGGCCTGCGTGGCAGCACATCCGGCCGCGGGAGGAGGGAGCAGGCAGTCCCGCCGGCGCTTGTTTGAGCGGCTGGAGCAGGAAGAGCAGAGATTGAAGAAGCACGACGGTCGTTGGATGGACACCCAACAGTTAGTGCTTGTGCATCAACCTTTTTTTTAGGAAAGCCTCAAATCTGTGGAAATGCTCATACAACCCATCTGCCATTATTTCTAATAATTCACAACCCATTTGCTAATTCTTATGGTTTTTTTGGAGCCCGTATTCTTTTATTAGCATTACAGCCCATATTGTGGCCACGGTTAAAAATTATCTGAAATTTTGCATATTTGGTCGGTCCGAACTGTTTTAATCCTAAATTTAGACTCACATTCAAACTGATTTTAAAAATGAATGTATATCAATATAAAATCAACAAATTCTCCACGCATAAAAATTAATGTAATTTAAAATCTTGAAATGAAAAAAGATATTTGAAACTAATTGCCGTTTGATGTGTTTTAAAATGTACATCCCATTTCTCATTCTTGATGGGCCATTTTCTCGGCCAGCCAGATAAGCTCTCCTCGTCTTGAAAGATTTGCAGCCCAACAGGCCTGACAAAGCGACTTACTTGGCAAAGATTTGCAGCCCAACAGGTTGAAGAAGCACTACGGCCGTTGGATGGACATCGTACGGTCACTGGAGCTAGAATCGTTCATATTGACTAAGTTGACAAAGCCCTTCGTCCCGTCAACTTAGTAGGCCCATTAAGTCAGCCTCCACCAAGGTGGGTCCTAGCTAGCCGGGGAGTATTCATTTTTTGTGCGTAATAAGGAGGCACTTCCGTGGGTCAGTGACATCGGGGCAACTTTTTTCGCGAAATCGGTGGCCCGTCCGGTGGGTCCCAGCGATCGAGGAAGCGATTTTTTCGCAAAATCTGGTGGCCCATCGGTGGGTCCCGCTGTCGGTGGAGGAATAATTATTTTCCACGTAATAAGGAGGCACTTCCTTGTGGCTACCGTGGACCCAGTATCGACCTCTCCACGTCTGATACTCTTGGATGGAAGTCGGTCGTTGACCACATTGCCACGCCACGCCGAGAGCACCACGGCGGTGGGCGGCGGCGAGGCCTAGGAAGGGTGCGACGCGGCCGGGCAAAACGCGCGATGGATGCCTGCGGAGAGAATCTGGCGTTCACCGATTCAGCTACGGTGTGAGGCTGCCGTCGCCGCGAGAATAACGAGGGGTGTGGGTGAGTGGAGGGATGGCACGGCGGTGGTGGGAGTAGTATGGGGCGGTGAGGCCTCCAGCGATGCCTGACCCGACCCACGGGAGGCGGGAGCGGCGGCACGACCGGCGCTGCTTTGGTAGTGGAGCAAGAAGACCGGAGGTTGAAGAAGCACTATAGCCGTTGGATGGACATCATCACGGTCCTTTGGAGTATTGACTAAGTTGACAAAGCCCTCCGTCCCGTCAACTTAGTAGGCCCTAAGTCAGCCCAACAATATGGTGGGTCCCACTAGAAGGGGTATTCATTTTTTGGGCGTAATAATGAGGCACTTCCTTGCGTTGAAGATATAGCTGGTGGGTCCGACACTGTCGTGAGGGAACATTTTTCACGAAATCTGAGGCCCTTCTGTGGGTCCTAGCTGTCGGTGGAGGAATCATTATTTTGTGCGTAATAAGGAGGCATTTCCTTGCGTGCGGTCGTGGACCCAGTGTCGGCCTCTCCACGTCTGATCCACTTCCGATGGATGTCGTTCATTGACCACGTTGACCAGGCGCCGAAAGCACCAAGGCGGTGGGCGGCGGCGAGGCCTAGGAAGGAGCGACACGGGCGAGGAATACTCGGCGATTGTTTCCCACGCGGAGGAGTACAAAGGTTTCTTGGTTAAATCTGCCGTCGCGGAGAATAACAAGATGTGTGGGTGAGTAGAGGATGGCTAGGCCAGCGATGGGAATGCGGTGGGGCGCGAGGCTCTTGCGGCAACATAACCCGACAGCGGGAGGAGGGAGCATGCAGTCCGGCGCTTGTTTGGCCAATTTGGAGCATGAAGCGAAGATTGAAGAAGCACGACCGCCATTGGATGGACATCCAACGATCCTTTGCTCGTGTGTTGACTAAGTTGACGAGCGTTGCCTGTCGTCAACCTTTTTTATGAAAGCATCTGGCGTCAACTTTGTAGTAGGCGCACAAGTCAGCCTCAAATCTATGGAAAACAACATACAACCCATCGCCATTATTTACGATAATATACAACCCATTTGCTAATTCTTAAGAATTGTTTTGGAGCCCATCTTCTTTTTGTTAGCATTACACCCCATATTGTGGCGACGGTTAAAAAGTATCTGAAATTTTGCATATTTGGTGCGGTCAACTATTTTAATCGAAATATCGATTCACATTCAAACTATTTTGAAAAATAATTTATATAAATATAAAATCCAAATAATTGCCCGCATAAAATCAGCGAATTTAAGATCTTGTAATGAAAAAATTGAAACATAATTCCGGGTTGATGTGTTTTAAAATGTCTGACCATTTACGGGCAAACCGAATGAAACTCTTCTCGTCTTGAAAGATTTGCAGCCAATGAGAGCGATAAAGCAAATAGGCCTTGTTTGGGTATTTCTTAAAAAAATAGAACTGGGCTAGCCATTTTAAGAAAAAAAACACAACTGGGCTCATGATGTGGTAAACATAAATAAAACCACAGCTAGGGCAGACCCACGGCTCCCTTACAGCCCGTTGTTACCACGATCCGTCGCTAAAACTAATATAAATAACAACTGCTTGTTCCTAAAAAAATCGCGACTTCTTTGGGTCCCCGGTGTCAACCGCTCGTGAGTGTAATTCTCTGGTTTCTTGACTCGTTGACAATGGCGTGAGCCCCAGATGTCCAACCATTAGGAGGAACCATATTTTTTATAACATCCCAAATTTTCAATTTGGAATGTTATACATAGATCATCACTTGCATATCATATTTTATCGCATTTTGGCTCGATCCTAGAAATTTCACGCAACTCAAGGACCCACGGAGAGAGTTGGAGATTTCGTTATTTTCACATTTGAGTTTTCTCAAATTTTGAAAATAGGATCATTTGATTTTATTTATTTTATCTTCAATTATTTCTATTGTAAAAATATGAGAGAGGGAATAAAATGACTTTCCCAAAATAAAGGAATAATGAAGATTTAATAAAAAAAATCAAATAAGATTTTATTTGGAGTTTTTCGCTATTTTATTTGAATTTAGGAAAAATGCGCGTTTTTCAAAATTACATTTAGGCCCCAAATAAATGTTCGCCTCTTCCGTCTTGATTTTAGAAGCTGGGGAAAATTTATTTCGGGATTTTTGGAGTCCGTTTAGTATTTCTTTCGTTAGATTTTCTGCATGGAATTATTTAAAAAAACGCGAACCGACTACGGGCGTAATCGCGAGGACTCACTTGATAGGGGCTTTATATAGTGCCGCCCTCGCCGTCGCCGCCGACCCCCGCCGTCGCCGCCGACCGCCGCCGCCCTCGCCGATCGCCACCGCCCTCGTCGGACCCGCACCCGAGGTTGACCTCGCATTGCCGTTTTTTAGAAAAGCCGTTCGGTTTTTAAATGGGTTTTAATCGGTTTTTAGTTCCCTTTTTTTAGTTGATCGGTTTTTATATTTTTTTTCCGGTTTAGGTTAAATAGCGAGCGTTCGCTCGCTCGTTCATTTTAACGAACGCGTTCATCGTTTAGATCCAGATAACGAACGTTCGTTCGTTAAAGTATTCGTCATTTTTCTTTTTCTCGGATTTATTCCGCGATTTTTCTGATCGCGATTTCTGATCTGATTTTCGATCTAGTATAACTTTTCGCTCGTTTATTGGAATGAGGCGATTCAAGCGCCTGGAGTTTCGTCTCGAAACCCTCTTTTCGAATAATCAACTCAAACAAGTTTTTGCTTCTGCAAAATTTGACTTAGGTCCAGATTAGTAAAACGAAGCATGTTTCTTTCGCTGTTTGTTTTTCGTTTCTTCGTTCGAGTTGTTTCTTTTTGCAAACCGGAGTTCCTAAGTTGAACTTTCTAGTTAGATCTTGTATTTGAGTTTTACCTATGCATTAGTTGAGTATTTATTGTGTGTTTGTTTGTTTGCGATAGAGTACCCACAGTGCGCCGCTTGCTACTTTGAATATCTAGGTTTCACGGATCATCAGCAAAGCAAGTAACACTTTGATCATATCCCTTTTCATACCCAGTTTTTATGCATTTGATCAATCCTCAAACAATTGCATGATTAGGATCTAATTAAATTGTGGGTTTTGGGAAGTAGATGAGGTAGTACCTATTACTGCTTTATTATCAAACCCTTGGGAGTTACTTCTCGTTTGCTTATTATGCCATGCTATGCTAGTAGGCGTGGATTGGGTGAGTGTATCCATAGCGGATGTGAGAATTGTTAATTAATGGTTTATTTAAGGTGGCAACTTAAACACACATCTGGGTGGATTGAGGTACTGGTATTCGAGGATTGCCTTTTTGGACCGCCACCCGGGCTCAAAGGGATCATGAGATTATTCATGCTAGAAATTTCCGTGTGCAGCCACACGCTACTATGAGCTCTAGCATAGTTGACTAAGTCGTGCGAACTCTTACAGTGGTAGACTAGCAGATGTAGGGGATGTAGGTTGGTATGGTCTACCCGTTCGTAAGGTGCTAGCGCTTCTGAAAGACTATTACTCGGTCATCCGTTTCTCAAACACCATGTAGTGCGAGAATCCCAACGGAGGAGATCGAGTCTTGTGGGGAAAAGTGCACAAACCTCTACAGAGTGTAACAAACTAATCATGGTTAGCTGTGTCCCCGGTTATGGACATCTTGAGTATCTAGTACTTGGATTATCATGTGAATCTCATCATGTTACTTTAATTAATATTGTTGGGTTTTAATGATGATGTTTAATTGGGATTGAGAATGCTGTCAACCATTCTCAATGTTTAACAACCACCATGATAGTTAAATAAAATTTATTCCTTTGTTGTAGGAAAAAATTGGCTTTATGCAAAACTGTAACCATAGAGCTTTCCACTAGCCAAATATGCATGTAGTATAGCATTACTCTTTCATATTGCTCTCTATGTGTTACATTGCCAGGATATTCCATGTCTTGACCCGTTTTGGGCTGCAACGTTCATGTTCGAACTTTTCGGACAACAGTAAGGTGCCTTAGGTGGTGGTTCTATACTCGATTATGCCGGTGGAGTTGATGGACTCGCTTATCTTCCAAGCCTTCTGCTGTTATCGTTATTAGATGGCCTTAAGCCATATTTATTGTAATAAGTACTCCTTTGGAGACATTCGATGTAATAAGTGTGTGATTGCTACTCTGCTATAAATCCTTCGTGTCTTGTGCGTGTCGACATTCTTGATCCGAGGATGACAACGATGCATAGAATCGGTGTTTGAGGTCTGGTCGCTACATTTTGAGCTTGTACTATAGAGGCACTTGCTTGCGTCTTGCCATGGCGCTGGTGGGTCCCTCTTGTCATCCTCTCCACGTCTGATCATCTCCTTGTTCCTCTCGGTTGTTGATAGCGTTGACAATGCAAGAAAGCGGCGCACGCCTGCAATGGCGAACCTAGGCATAAAGGCGGAGGGCAACAGCGAGGCCTCGGACGGAACGAACAGAGCCCTTGAAGATCTTGCTTGGTCGATCGCGCGGAGGAGAATCTGAGGTTGGCTGGTTGAGGCGTGTGTGCGTGTTGGGAGCTAACGTCGCGGAGAATAACATGGCGTGTGGGGAATAGAGGAGGGACTGCCATAGCGTTGGAGAATGCGTCACGGTAGGCGGTGGAGACGCACCCAACCATGGGAGGCGGGAGCAGGCGGAGCCGACGGGGTGGTTAGGTTTGGGCGGGTGGAGGAAGAAGAATGCAAGAGATAGAAGATACACGACAGATGTTGGATGTCAATCCAATGGCTGGTAGGCAGAATCGTTTGTTGACTGGCTAGTAAGTTGACACCACCTTGGATAGGCTATTTTCTCGCGGGTCCCAAATGTCAGAATCCAAATCTGTCAAGGTCATGCAGCCTTTCCTATGAAAATTTACAACCCATTTGATGTTCTAGTTCGAAATAAGTTTGTGGGTGCTGGTGGGGGCTAATCACTTGGCTTCTGTAATGCACATTGAGCTCAAGCAGCCGGCGAGAGTGATGTTATTTTCCTTGGTTGGTATTTGTTACAATATTTCACTCTAAATTAAACGAATGGCAAGCCATTTGCCTTGTTTCAAAGAAAATATGACAACCACAGCTGAGTTGAAAAGGGCAGGAACATCTACCTCCAGCTTACAAACTGTACAAAAGCACGAGGGTTAATTGTTCATCAGGTTTACAAAAAAACCAGATTGAAAAGGGCAACAACATCTAACTCCAGCACTGTTTTCAGCAGCCACAGTCAAATGGATCGGTCAGGTCCATAGAATGAACATCTGGGTCATAAAATTTCTTGGATTATGACCACAATATGTTGTAAATAAAAGCCAACACGTTCGAAGCTCTTTTGCCCACGAAACTCCTTTTTTGCTCTTGACAAACCCATCCGTCAAAACCATGCTCTTGATAAACTTAAGCACGATGGACAATAGTACCCTCACATTCAGCAGGAAGAATGTGACAAATCTTGTGTTTGCACGGTTGGCTACATATCGTTCTAGCGTTATTGTCTTCAATGAATCTCATGAGAAGTGAGAAAATCCCGATGCTTACGAATCCACCGATTGGTTATAACTTTCTTACCCCATCCTGTTGCCTAAATAGACATGAAGATTGAAAACAGTTAAGGTTTAAAAGAAGAGAGTCGAAAGAGCAACAACTGAACGGTTAATTCTAGTACACTATATGCGGGCTTCCAATGTGCGTGAAATTATCACCTTTATATACAACTTCTCCAGACATGGAAAGCATTGCAGCAAGCCAATAATCTTGTTCAGATCAAAACTATTCATTTGGATATATAAGATCTTGGAGAATCCAGCACCATTGATAGGCCATCCATGGAGAAACTCTTCATTGAGCATAGAACATAATATTAGTAAAAATGTGTACTCCAAGATGATATATAAATTATGCACAGAAATTTAAAATGCAGCTTATGGTTACAAGTGTAGATGATAATATAAAGTACACGAAGAACTGTGGAGCCAAACGCCATATTGAAATGAGCACAAAGATCATGTATTACACCCAAGATCTCGGTTTAAGGCGCGAGATGGGGCGGTTATTTACAGCGGTGAATAACTAGAATCAAGGATCAACCTTGGAAGTGAAGGGGCATCTTGGATGATGAGCTGCCTTCCGCCAAAAGAAATTCCAATTCTTACAAGGTTAGGCGCCTTTATTTGGAGACAACCGATTCTATCTGTGAAAAGAAGCACGAAGCACTCCAGCACAGGGCAACTGGAGTGGATGATGTTGTGCAATGAGGCCTCCGATATCTGAACCCGCACAAGTGAAAGTTTGTTGAGAAATGGGAGTGAAGGTTTAGTACCGGATAGTCGGTAGGTAGCACAACGCATAAGGTGGCGGTGTGGAGAGAGGGCGAAACATGAGATGGACATCGGTCTTTGAGGCACAAGTTCATGGCGTTCGGTATGTGGTATGTGATTTCGGGGAATAGTAGAACTCAAGCAGCTGTAGTTCTATGAATTGAGGGATTTCAGCCACGTCCACCGTCGCGAGGCATGGTATGCTTGCTCGGGTAGCATGGCGGGATGTAGAGGCTTTGAGCGGAGCCCTGGTGGGAGGAGATGATGGCTCACAGGGATTTCAAAATCATTGAAGAGATATAGCTGACGACGATCGAGATTAAGAACGCGGCGCGGCATAGAGGCGCCACGAATTGAGAGGACTTGGGTGCGGCAGCAATCCTTGGTGGGGAGAAGCGAGATGATCTCCCCAAGGGCGGCGTCCGGAGATCGTGATCACGGTCCACCAGATTCTATGGGTTCTGGGATCCGGTGGGGGCGGGGTCGCCGCTTCTCCCTGCTTGCCGGTCTGGGATCTCAACAAGCGTCGCTTGTTGGCGAGCCTCATCTTCTTGGCTGGGGTCACCGACTCCATTTTCCTCAAGGCGTCGCGTCAGCTCACGGATTTGAGCAGAGTAACGAATGAAGAGCCTAGTTGTAGTCTGGCGAAGAAGAAGGGAGCTGGGGGTTTTCGTAGGAGTGAGGAAGAAGGGGCTGGGGTTTCTGTAGGAGTGAGGTGAGGAATTTGGGGTGCAGTGGAGCGAAATGGCGTGAGTGGGTGGGGCGAGGAGGAAGAAGAGCACCCATGTTTTGGGGGGCGGGGTGTCTGGGTGTGGTAACGCCTCATTCATTGAAATATATGGGCTTTTGAATTGATTTTACTATTTACTAGTGTCGATGGGCTGTTTTGTCTTGGGCCCAGAGAAACAATTACTACTAATACAGTGGAGACACTCTACACTACCCAGAAAAACAATTACTACTAGTGCAGTGGAGACACTCTTCCGCTTCGGCTCCTCCTAGGTCATAAAACGTCTCCCTCTCTTGAATGCCGTTATACTTTTGTTCACCGGCATGCGGGCCATGCAACACGGGCCCAAATGCCATCCACCAATTAGAAGGCGGTATCAAATGGAGAGTCACCCGGTCGTGGCGTGGCGAGAATGAGCCGTCGTATCACAAAACCCCACCTCCCATGAGTCTATGTTTGACGGACGAAGCAACCATCATTTCACTCTTCGCTGAATCCCCTTCTCCCCCACCGTCTTCAAGAAAGGCAACACTCACATCTGCCACTCTTCTTCTCTCCGAGCGAAGGAAGGTAAGCGGATCCGTGATGTTGGTATATTTTCGTTCAGAGAAAAAAAAAGAACTTTTGCAAAGCAGTAACCGATCCTCACTCTCTTTTTTGTTTCATTGTCATTGCGATTGTGTTTTCCTTTCAGTGGTATCCTAGTATTCGTCAGTTTCATGATGGACCAAGGATAACCAGGCAAAGATCTGCCGATATTGGAGCAGACGCGGGAGGCTGATCCTCATGAGACAGAGAGCTCCAAGAAGATGGAGGCAACCACAAGCTGACCCCAGATACGCTCACGGCCGATACTGAGATGGTCAACGCCCCGTTTGAGGTTACAGCCCCCGTGGAACTGCAGGAGCAATTTTCCCCCTTCGAGGATGTGTCCCCCCCGCTGAGCCGCCCAAGGTGATTTCCTTCTTTGCCGATCTCGATTGTGGTTTTCATCTAAACATGTGGTGATTTTTTTAGAAAAGGAAGTATGTGGTGATTAATAATGCAAAATTTATTAGCTTCGATGCCATGCTATACATAGTGGTTTAAATAACTTGTGTTTCTTATCTTTGAAAAGTAATTCAGAATGTGTTTCATTTCAATTAGAGCCACGATGCGGACAAGGATTGTGTGGTTGTACATGTCACTCGCTATGAGGCGGACGACCTCAATATACGACTTTGGAAAACAGAGTTCTTAGGCTGTTGGATCCTGCAAGACATTTGCGGTTATACCAATGAAGAGTTGTATTCCAGCCTCACTGTTGTCGGCGTGTTGTCGAGGTGTCTTGAAGCACAAGAAGTTCAAAGCTATTCCTTGGTTTGCGAGGCATACTGTTCTTGTCAAGCTTACGCAGAAGATGACGTGGCATGCCTCCACAAACAAGTTTATCGATGGCAAGGCCACAAGGTTGTCTTCATGAAGGTTCACAGGATTGAGCTGCTGCGGGGCGTCCTCGATGATGTTCATGGCAAGGTCCATCTTGTGTCCAGCCCAAATTAGATCGAGGCATGAAATAGTTGCCCCACTAGTGTTTAATAGTAGTTTGGATTGTGTCTAATTATCCTAACCTTGCTCATTATCGACCCCTCCGGGGCTAGTACTGTTTGAATCCGTCTATGGGAACTGCTGCTATTTTGTGTGCTCGTGAATCATGTGAGAACCATCGTAATTGTTGCCAAACAGATGCGCCCTCACTAGTTTTTTCATGAATATGGCATGGTAAGACATAAGTTGTCACGGTTTATCATACTGAAAGGTGTGTGTTTTGATGAAATAGAGCACTTGTTCGAGAACCGTGCACCGACGATACATAAGTACTTGTAAACACTGTTGGTGCTACCCCACTTGTAAGTAGTTGTGCAAAACACGGCACATTGGCTCAGCTCGCTTCAACACTAGGCTATCGACCAGCTAACAATCAACAATCTGCTGTCGACATATAAGCAACTATGTATCTTGTTACGATGGTTCATGCAGTTAATTGAGGCCACAATGTAATAAATTCCAAATGTTCACACGCTAGTCCAAATACATGTGGAACACTCACATTAAACTCGCTCTTCATAAAAAACTTGAAAAGCATAAGTTAAGCAATTTTATACATCTCAATGATTCATAGAACATAACAAACATATACTAGTTCACAGCAAAAGACAAAGTTGTGAGAAGGTTTACAAATCAGGAAAAACAAGCAAGGCTTCTTCCGAAAAGGGCCTCCCGGCAGGCTTAAATTTCCGGAGTTCACTTTGGTTTTTCTTGTTGCCACCACCAGGGTTAGGTTCTCCCATTCCGAATAACCAATTATAATTGTGGTCTCACTGGAATGCTGAATCTGAACCATGCAGTGTAATCGACCAGCTGAAATGCTTGTGCATTCCACTAAATTTAAGCACCGCTATTTGCAGAAATAAGCACCACAATGCCTCTTGTCCGCAAGACCTGTCCTATAAACCGTCAGGCAGCCGTGCTAGCTAGTCCTCGGTCCATGGATGAACTGGTAGAAAGTGCATTCCGACTAGGATGCGATTGCTTTAAGCGTCCTCACACTACAATCGAGGAAGTAAAACGTGCGAATCAACTTCTTTTAGATTATGCTGGTCATTCTACCTTAGTTACTACCAATGTAGGGATACCTTGAAGACGGAGGTTAGACGACGACAACGAGGGATAGCCATCTCAATTTGCGCATTGTTGTACTAAAACCGAGGTGTGTGCTTTTAATTGTGCGGATAGAAACGATACGAGACATGTACATCCCAAACGATATGAAGGCAGACATCCCTGTTTGCGCAAATACGAAATACGGTTATTTAAACAGTGACAAATATTACTACTTTCCCCCGTTTCCTCTTAGAACCAAGTCCTAGATTCATGCTACAGCTTTCCCACTTTCGCCCCTGTTTGAACCAGTGCTTTGAGTCGACTATATGAACTAGCTTTACTTCTAATAATAGTAGAAGTCTAGGTGGCTTTGGAACAACGGACGGAAGTAGAAAAGGATCCACACGAAGGGAGATGGGGCAGTAGAGCAAGGCAGGTTTCGAAGGAATATATACCTGAGGGTCATCGGCATGTGGCAAAGACGGCGTCGGGAGGCCGCATCTTGGCCACAATACCGTAGGGAGGAAGAAGGGTCGGAGGCCCCCGAGCCGGGCGCTCTCGAAGAGAACGCACGGCCGCTGATCGGGACGCTGGCAGCCGTTGGTCTCCTCCCTCGCCGCCGACGACAAGCGTGAACGATGCACCTACACCCCTGCCTTGTCGAGGTTGTCCGCCGGATTTGTGACCAGCCGTGAGCTGAGAGAGAGTGTGGCCACCTATGTGTTGCTTAGATCTGGAGAGCATGAGAGAGTGAACGAGAGGAACCCTAGTAAAGCAAGCACTAAGGCTCCTGCTTTTATATATAGTGGAGTGATTTTGTTGTACCAGCTTCAAAAAATGCGCCCCACGTAATTACATGAAGTGGGTGTGAGAGAACTAGTGCGTGCATGCACCGTTTCTCTTCGTGAGAGTACAATATACTATGCCCAAAGAACGCTCGCCACAAGAGTAATAGTATAAGTGTGTGACATGTGAGCTAAAATAAAATGTGCGTGATGTCTTTTGTTTTTTAGAAGTTCTGAGGGTAGGGTGTGAAGAGTACATATGTGCGTGACATCTACCTGCAGATAGACGGTGGGTGCGACGTGCGAGTCTGCGAGAGGACTCAGGAGAGTCGTGACTCGTGAGGGTGCGTGTGTGTGAGAGAGAGGGGGCATGTATCAATGCAATGCATGTGTCCGCAAATCATTATCCAACAAATGTTCGCCAGAAGCCTTTTCCTGACGAACGCCATAAGAACGGTTAGATCGGCATCCGATAAAGGTCGGTTTTGCCATGTCGCTTAATGTAACAGCCACCTCCTACACACAAATCTTCCACGTGAGTGTTAGCAACTGCCAGATGCTCCCTCCGTTCCAAATGCAGTGCATATAGCTTTATTGAAAATTCAACCTCGCAAACTTTTTACGAGTTTTCGTCGGTGTTCGGGAACGGGGTCCCAGACTTGCTCGCTGCGCGCCTGCAAGCGTGGCTCAAAGGAGGCCCAGACAACCCATCTTCATCAACGCAAACTCAAGACCCTCGCGAGGGGACAAGCCTCGCGGGGCGGACGACCAGGAGCTTCCTCAAGCACGGCCTCGTCAAGCTGGCTCACGAGGAGGCGGAGAGTTCAAGGCAGGGTACCTCGCGAGGTGCCCGTGACGCAAGCCATGACGACCAAGGACGCCAGTCGGGCACCAGCCACGCAGCGTCCTCCTTTCCTCTTTGGTGGAAAGGGAGCAAGCGCAGGCAAGAGCACCAAGCAAAGGCATCCGTTTCGGTGCAACAAGACCAAGACCAGCCCCAACGGCTGGAATGCAGTCATCGTGGAGCCCAAGCCGGTGTCATCACCAGAGCCTTTGGCAGACGAGGACCAACTTTAGTCAGGATAAGTGTACCCGTTGTTCCCCTTCAAACGGCCAATTGTTGGCGCCCTTTCCGCTCAATATTTGGGAAGAGGCCAGGGCCTTCGCCTATATAAGTAGAGCTAGCCACCATAGTAGGGGAGACTCTCTCCTCCCGCGCGGCATTTTGGGATCCAGAGATAGAGATAGAGACCCGATCCTCAAGCTAGAGCGATGGGACACCACTAAGCAGTTCATCACACCCACCAAGAATGCCTCGCGAGGCTGTTCTCCCTCATCTTGTTCTTCATCAGCCCCAGAGGCAATCCACACACCACATTTCGGAGTAGGGTACTACACCACAATGGTGGCTGAACCAAGATAAATCTTAATGCTCTTGTGTTGTTCTTGCTAGTAGTTTAGGTCCTGCGATTCGTGAGGTACGAGACGGTGGAGGGTTGGATCTCCGCGCACTTCCCGTAGTTCGAACCTTAAGGGTCCGCTGAACCCAGAATCCGACATTTGGCGCGCGGTGGGGTGCGCCGAATCTACTGCTTCGTCGCCTCGTTCTTCCTGACCACTGCAACCATGTTCGACGCTCGCCGGGCTCGTGCAGCCGAGCGCCGAGCCGCCCCATGTCGCCCGGACAGCTCCTGTCGGGCGGGCGCCCTCATCGTTCCCGTCACTCGCTGTCAACGCCGCCACCGCCCGGCGGGAACGAGCAGCAAGCGCCGTCCCAAAGACTCTGCCCATGAGGCGGGGACGGCCGCACCGCCACGCCGCCACCCGCTGGTTCTTCGCCACGCGCCCGCTGCCATGGAGGCCCGAGCTGCACTCATCACGCTAACGAGCTCCTGCGCTATCGCCTGCCGACGACGTCTACAAAGAATGGCTCGACCACGCCGCTGAGCTCATCTGCGCATGGGAGGCGACCTGCGCCCGTCGTCTCCTCAGACCGCACCCGCCTTGTGGCGATAAAGCTCGGCGCGCCACCGCCTCCTCCCAAGATGGCGCCAGCCCCAAAGTAGCGCGACCCGGCGTAACCTGTTCCGCCAGCGCCCGGCTGCAAGAGCAGAAGCTGCCAAGAAGTTCTCGCCTGCCAAGAAGCTGCCCGAGCGTTTCGCTCCGGACGCCAAGACCTGCGCTGCCCCAGCCACGCGCAGGAGGCCCACAAGACCAAGCTCTGCGCCGTCCGAGGCCCCCGCTGCCACGGCGGGCTGCCGCCTTCACCACCCGGCGAGCTGCGCAAGGCGTCGCGTGGCCCGCCAAGTTCAAGCTAGACCTGCCTCCACGCCACGACGGCACGATCCGACCCTATGGAGTTCCTCCAGCTTCACGAGCTGGGCATCGAGGCTGCCAACGGGATGAAAAGGTCATGGCGAACTGGTTTCCATGGCGCTCAAGGATGGAGCCCGCACTGCTCTGAATCCGCCCTGTGCACGATCTCTTCTCGACCGAGATGCGACCGCTTCATCGCCAACTTCCAAGGTACTCGCGACCGACCACCCGCCGTGAGCGACATGCGCCCGAATCAAGCAGCAGCGGAAACCCTGCAAAAGTACATCCAAGCTTCAACAACGCACGCCTCAAGATTCCTGTGGTAACGGAGGAGGCCATCATCTCTGCCTTTCTCCGACGGCGTCGCGACGAAAGATGAAGGAAGAGCTGGCGATGCGTGAAGATCTGTGCACCTCCACGAGCTGTTCAACTTGGCGACCAAGCGCGCCAGGCTGAGGAAGGCGCCTCTCTCTCTCGAGCTGCCCGACGCGGATCTCGAAGAGAAGAAGTCCCGTGCCAAGGACGTGAAGCGCAGGCTGCCGTGCTCGCGGCAACCGCACACCAAGCGGGCGAGATCAGCCCGAGTCCTCCAAGGGCAGCGATGCATCGCGTGTACCACGCACCTCCACACCCACAACACCAATGAATGTCAAGAGCTCCGGCCGTGGCGCTGAAGGAAGGGTCGGCAGACGCCTGGCGCGCAGCGACCGGGGCTACGGCCGAGGAGGAGGAAGAAATGCAGGAGCTGGAAGATCATGCCCGCGCCAAGGTGGCGCGACCAACCTCGCGAGGACCGCTGGCAAGACCCACCTCGCGAAGGGGCTGGAGGGATCAGCCTCGTGAGGATCGTCCATAAGGGAACGCAGGCCTCCCTCAGCTGCCGCCGCCACCAAGGAGAGTCAAGACCGCCATCGACGAGGGGCTGGGGCTTCCAGAAGCGCGCACGATCGCAGCATCTGGGCGGAGCTCAAGCCCCAGCCTCTCACCGCATCTTCAAGCAGTTCGCTCGTGAAGTGAATGCAGTCCTCCCAAGCTTGAGTCCACGCGCCCTCTCGTGGTGGTCGGCGGCGCCATCACGCTTCAGCCGGCCGATTAGCTGAAGTCGCGCAGCACAACCGGAGTTCTTCCGATGCTTTGCTCCCCAATCATCAGACAATGTGCTAGTCACCAAGACCTCATCATCGGGCGGAGCAGGGCTCAACGCCCTGTCCGTGGAGACATTCAACAATCTTCAAGTGCCACTAGCGACTTCAGCCAACCAAGCCCTTCTCCGAGTCTGCAACGGCTCCACGGTCCCGATCGGGCAAGTCCGCCTTTCCTGTCACCTTCGGGCCCGCGACAACTACCACACCGAGCTCATCGACTTCGACGTCGCCACATTACGCCGCCGACAAGCGCCATCCTCGGGTACCAGCGTTGGCATAAATTCATAGCCAGAACTCCACCATGGCTACAACATCCTCAAGATGCCAGGCGGCGGAGTCATCACGGTGCCCCGTGAAGAGAGAGATGCAGCAGTGCTCCACGGAGCGAGCTTTTCAGCCGCATCGCCGGAAGACCAGCACTATAGGAGTAGGATGCCTCCGAGGCAGCCCCAAGAAGAAGAAGACATCGACCGCCCGACTCTTCAAGAGATGTGCCCCTCCGGGTCCACATCGGGCCAGGGCCTCCTTCCATCAGCGTAGAAAGCGCCCGGCGCCCTCCTCGAGTGGGGCTCGGGGCTCTCCCTGGAGGGCCGCCGACCTCGCCAAGGTCTCGAGGGAGGCGCTTGGGCACCATATGGAGGCGTGTTTGAGCACGTTTCCATAGCAAGGTGAGCAAGACCAGGAGGATAGAACCCCCAAGAGTTCATCAGCAAGACCATTCAGGAGCTACAGGAGTCAAGGGTCATGAGGGGCAGCCGCCACCACTGGTGGGCCCCCATCCAGGCGAGGATGGTGGGCTGCGCGTGCAGTCGACATACCAGGCTCAACCAGCCACATCTCAAGAGCGCCCTGCCTCATGAAAGGGACGCTGCAGGGTCCGCCCCGAGGTCGGCGGGGCTGAATGGACACTAGTAGAAAAAAGGGTCAAACGTGAAGGTATTAGTGCCGGGTTTGATTTGAGCCGCACTAATGTAGCATTAGTGCCGGGTTCAACAGCTAGCTGGCCGCTTATTAGTACCTGTCAGAGTGAACTCTTAGCATCCGGTTCGCGCTACCTAACAGTACTAATGAGAGTGGTGCGATGTTGTCGATCAAATCTCTGTCTTTTCTTTTTTAGTACCGGGTTCTCTGCACTTAACTCGGTACTAAAGGTCGTCTCTACATAACCTCTTCGCCCAATTCGAGCTCGCTTCTCGCTCTTCCCCTTTCCTCTCTCTCTGTTCTTCCCTTCCTTCTCGAGCTCATCACACATTTTGCCTAAAATTTGTCAAGATTTGAAGGCCCCATCCATTCTAAAATGATCCAAAGGTTAGCAACTTGTCCTTTCATCTCTATTGCTAGATTAGCTCTTGCAATGCTTTATATAGTGATTAATTTGTGAGTTTAGTAATTTGGGAGGAAATATATAAAAGTTAGTATTTGATTTATATGCAATTGAGGTCAAAAATAACACTTAGTTTGTATATGTAGGTGTGTTTACTTAGTGCCTTCTAAATCTCCGTCAGTAATCCACACCGCCACGCCTCAAGACTGCCCTTCGTCACGGGCACCACCTTGTGGTGAGCCTTGTTCATGAAATTTATGTAAAAATTGATGTTTTGTGTGATTTGATATATAGTTACTGATAATTATCTTACTCCAGACGTTGTTTGTTATACATAGTACATGGTTTTGATATCCGCCCCTGGGCTGCCCTCGCCCTTGTTAAGGATCTTCTATGTGGTATATCTTCTTTAAACTATTTGTTGCATTTCGTGTTTATAACAAATTATGCCCATCAAGTTGACATAGATATTTTTATCAGGAGGTATGTGAACCGGAAATTCCAACCCCACCCTATTGCTCTAGAGGTTAAATTTAGTTGAAAGAGAAAACGAAAGTAAGGTACGCATGCCGCTTGAGCGCTGGCGGGGACTCGAGCAACGCGACTCAGAGCCTAATCGTCACGTAGCCCTCACCCTTAGTTCTCGAAGGCTAACGGCGGTTGGGGTATGCACGGGCCGGGCTCGCAGACGAGAACGGTGGATCCGCACGCCTTCACCTCCCTACTTGCTGTTCAGGCGCTATGGGGACTCTCGAGCATCACGACTCAGAGCCTAACTTGTCACGAGCCCTCACCCTTGGTCCCGCCCTTATTTCTGGTCGGGCTAACGGGCGCCGAGGTATGCGCGTCGGGCTCTCGCCAACAGAGAAGTAAGCAAGTAGGAAGCACAAATTTCAAGGAATTCAAAAGCAAATATTACAGTCCACACTGTTATCGCAGTACCAAACGTTAAGTTTAAACGCCCCGAGGCATGATACATGTGCAGGAATTAAAAGCAAGACAGAGCCGCAGCTGAGTCACTTGTCGGCGGTGGGCAGCGCTGAGTGGGCTCCCGTGAAGCAGCAGGCGGCAGCCGCGCCGTCGATTGGTGCCAAGGCCGAACTTCCCAACAGAGCCTCCACGACCACACTTCACAGCCTGCAGCACAAGCGTGCTCGCCGCTGCCGCTCCAAAGAAGTTGTCCATGTCGACGCTGGGATCGCTAAGATATATGGGTGAGGATCCGCGCCAATGCCGCAGAAGACAAGACTCAAGGCCGGCTTGAGCCGTGGGGGCCAAGACCAAGGGAAACATCTTCAAGAGCGCGGATCAAGAAGGGAAGCAGCTTCAGAGGTCGCCCTTCCAACACGCTGGACCTCCAGCCGCTATCATAAAGCTCCTCAAGCAGACACGAGCCTTCACCTCCATATCCATGAAGGCCACGCGATCTTCAGAAGAACTCCGCGCTTTGGCGCCCAGCTCGACCTTCCTCGCCTCCAGCCTCGCCTTCCAAAAGGCTTAGGCGGTCGCGCGCTTCAGCTTGGCCTCCGGTCCTGATGGTCACATGAGCCTTCATGCCTTCCTCCTCCTCCTCGGGCGGAGGCGGCCTCCTCGGCGAGCTGGTTCCGCAGGCCCTTCACCGCCTCCATTGCCTCACAATGACTCAGATGTCTGGCTGCCTCCCCAAGGCAGCATCACGGCTACCTTCGCGAACAGCCTGCTTCTCCTCACAATCTGGTCGGCTCGACCAGCGCCGCCTGAATCAAAGGCCGGCAGGAATCCAGCCAGAGGCCAGCTCCAAGCGCCGCCATCAAGCGAGGGTCGACGCCGTAAGATCTCGCTGCAGCCGGGTCCAGGCCAAAGCAGAAGGCCGATCCAGACAGCGGAGGAGTTGGAGAGACAGCAGCTTGGCGGAGTAGGAGGAGATGGCGGCGGGCAGCCACGCGCCTTTGAGGCGGAACCAGCGGCGCCACGGCAACGGTGGAGGCAGCGCCAAGAAGGCCACCTGGAGTCGCCGAGTCAAGTGGGCTGAGTCGCCACTGGCTCAGCCAGCCTCGCGAGACGCCCGGCAGGAGAGACTCCAAGGCCGGATCATCTCCTTTTCGCAACGGCACCGCCACGGATGGAGCCCGAGGAGTCCCTTCAGCTTCTTCGCCGCGGCACCGCCCGCCAAGGAACATGGACATCGATCTCGCCGCCAGAGCAATGATCAAGACAGAAGCAGCACTTGCTGTGTCGTCGCAGGATTCCGAGCAGCCTCCGCCATACTTGAAGCCCGAAGCCGCTGCAGGGATCAGCTTCAAGGGGACCAGAGCGGAGGCACGCCATGCTGATCGCCTGGGCCGGGCAGACCTGCTGGGACCAGCCCAGTCCGTCCTTCTTCGATCGAGGGCAGGCTTCTCCTCACAAGACCCTCATCCTCGCTGCTGCCACTCGGGAGGCAGAGAACGGGCCTGCGCCACGGGCGAGGAGCCCTTGATTCCGCCCCAATCAATCCCTCTCCTCTCTTTTTCTCCACCTCTCGCCGAGTCGGAAGAGGACACGCCCACCAGGTCCTCCGGAGCCTCCATGGGCACGAGCCTGCCCCCATTGAAGGCGGGCATGGACCCCACAACCTGCTCCTAACTCGCGAAGAAACAGGGCGCTGGGCGCCTCAGTGTCTCGCCACATCGCCTCTAACCAAGGAATGGAGGATCATACCAGATCCTCGCTAGCTGTGGCCACGGGCTCGGGTTAGGCCTCCACATCGAAGCGTAGCATCGCGGCAGAGCCAGCTTGGTGCTCTAGAACTCCTCAAAGAACGACAAGACCGTCAGCCTCGCCGCCACCAAGATCGTCCGGCTTCAGATCCAGATCCATCCTTCCAAAGACCAGCTTTTATGCTGAGATCCCGAAGCTTCGCCGACCAGTCGTCGAACTCCTCGGCGGCCCGTGGGGTGGATCACCGAGGGTGGATCCACCGCATCCACCAAGACCCACTTGCTCCTCGAAGCCCTCAATCCGCTTCCCAAGAGTTTGAAATGGCAATGGCTCCGCCATATGCGACGGCTCACGCACGCGAGACGGGACCACGGAGAATCGGAGGAAGAAGTAGTGGCGCAGCAAGGTTACTCGAGGGCTTCACCCCAACATGGGCCTCACAATAGTAGGCTAAGATTGCCGTAAGAAGGACGGAGTTGGGATGAAGGTGCAAAGCGTGAATGTTGTAATGGCGGCGACGGAGAAGAAGAACTCAGAGAAGGGAGGCGCCTGCACCAGCAATAATGGCGCCTCAAGAACGGGTAGAAGGTACTCCCCACCTCAAGGGCAGAGGAGCCGGCTTGAACACCGCTGCTCACGACGCTCGCGCCCGCCAGCACGGGCGATCGTGGCAAGGCTCACCGCGACACATTCAAGTGGTCCAAGGAAGGAGAGTACCAGTTCCCGCCGGGTTTGACGAGGAGCCATGGCTGGCTAGGGGCAAGGCGGAGTGGATCAAGGTCTTGGAAGCAGAGGAGAGGCGCAAGAAAGGGGATCTCGAGTAGCAATCGCGAAAGAAAAGGAGGCAAGGAAGATGCCGCCTATTATCAACCCGCTGCTGCAGAGGCGCCCACGCCCAATCAACCGCCACGCTGGCGCCAAGGTCAGAGGGTGTTAGGGCTCACAACGCTCGCACTTGCCCTTTCTCCTCTCTCGCCGCTGTTCGGGCGCCATGGGCCCGGGCTACTGCCGGCTTCGGGAACGGGGTCCCTACACTTGCTCGCTCGCGCTCCGCGGGCGGGCTCAAAGGAGGCCTGTGACAGCCCATCTTCATCAACGAAACTCAAGACCTCACGAGGGGCCAGACTGCGGGCGGACGACCAGAGCTTCTCAGCACGGCCTCGTCAGTTGGCTCACGAGGAGGCGGAGAGTTCAAGGCAGGGTACTCGCGAGGTGCTCGTGGACGCAAGCCATGACGCACCAAGGGCGCCACCGGGCGCCAGCCAAGCAGGCCCTCCTTTCCTCTTTGGTGCAAAGGGAGCAAGCGCAGTAAGAGCATCAAGCAAAGGCATCCGCTTGTGCAACAAGACCAAGACCATCCCCAACGGCTGGAATGCAGTCATCGTGGAGCCCAAGCCAAGGCTATCACCAGAGCCTTTGGCAAAGCGAGGACCAACTTTAGTCAGATAAGTGTACCCGCTGTTCCCTTCAAAACGGCCAATTGTTGGTGCCCTTCCCGCTTAATATTTGGGAAGAGGCCCAGGACCTTCGCCTATATAAGTAGAGCTAGCCACCATAGTAGGGGAGACTCTCTCCTCCCACGTGGCATTTTGGGATCCAGAGATAGAGATAGAGACCCGATCCTCAAGCTAGAGCGACGGACACCACTAAGCAGTTCATCACACCCACCAAGAATGCACTCATGAGGCTGTTCTCCTCTGCATCGCTCTTCATCACCGAGAGGCAATCCACACACCACACACCTCGAGTAGGGTATTACACCACAATGGTGGCCTCAACCAAGATAAATCTTAAGGCCTCTTGTGTTGTTCTTGCTAGTAGTTTAGGTCCCTCGCGATTCGGGTGAGGTACGAGACGGTGGAGGGTTGGATCTCCGCGCGCACCCCAGAGTTCGAACCTTAAGGGTCTGCCGGAGCCCGTAATCCGACATTTTCATTGTACGAAATTGCACATGTAGAATACCATGTATATATCATTTCATTCATCTTCGAGAGGTAACTATAAAGATGGGTGAGGAGTCTACAAAGAAAGACCATCGTATCACCCACAGCAATTTCAAGCATCCTTTAGTGTCGAGGAATATCATAGGAATTCTATATGATATGATTTTTATAGGATTTTTTCCTTTAGAGCCAATTGGTTCATAGGAATAGATTCATATACTCCACATTTGAAAGGAAATAAACATGATATCATTTCTATAGCTTTAGAGCCACTTGGTTCATATGAATGGATTCCTATACTCCCTTAATTTCAAAGGAAAATAAACATTAGCGTATTCAATAGAAAAGTTCCTATGATATGAACCAAATTACATCTCTTTTCTAATCCCTCCTCATAGGAATTGAGATACATGTCATCTCTAGATTCAATAGAAAAGTTCCTATGATGTGAACCAAATGACATCTCTTTTCCAATCCCTTCTCATAGGAATTGAGATGCTCCATGTCATCTCTTTCCCTAAAACTTCCATGTATACATCTTCTATTCCTAAATAGATAGTACAACCCACTAGTAGCTTTTTTCCAAAACATGCAACTATGGCACAAGAACTATATAGTGTGCCAATAACTTTCAAAGATGGTCGCTGGATGAAGCTAACCCGACAGTGCAGAGATAGGAAAATCCGAGCACTATAGGTCATTGGATATCATCAACATTCCACCAGATCTGCCACATGTACAATTTAGAAGACTCCATGGGTGAACTTAAGCATAATGCACAAACCTCAAAACACAAGCACTTCTTCTTTGTTCTAGAATCTTCTGTATCATAATTGATTATTTTTTTCTAACTGAATTGCCATTATTTGTTTTTTACTTTATAATTTACAATGCACAACCCCATGAATCTTAACATTTTTATAAAACTAATTGATTTTGAATGAGATGAACTATAAGAACTAAACTAACATCTACATCATGCATATATGACTCAAAGCTTTACATGCTATAGTGTGTATTTATTCATAATTTGGTTTCAAATCTCATGCTCAATACATGTGTACCTTACTAGTTTTGAGTAGAGTAGGAAATTTCACATGGCCCCGGTATATCAAAATGCAGGGCCCATGCATCATTGCCTTTCGGTCGAACCCACGCCCACAATTTTTGTAATGCATTATATCTCCACCGTCCCCAACCCAAAATGCTGCCTCGCTCCCGTGAAACCAAGCTGCCCACACATATTTAAGGTGTCGACTTGAACTCCTTTTACTACGACGTGGCCCTCGACGCCGTAGTACTCCTACAAACCCTACCGCCGCACTCATCATCGGTTTTCTTCAAGAGGAAGTGGAGAAGCCGATTTGTAGTGGAGGCGCTTTAAAAAGGATCAGAGTGGAGACCCTACCCTAGGGTGCCCTAGGTAGCTGCCGCACGCATCATTGTTTTCTTTCTTTATGCTCTTGCTCCTAGAGTGAAATGATGGTTGCTTCGTCTGGCCCACCTTAATGCGGAAAGGTGGGGCTTTGTGATTTGACCCTCATCGCCATTTTCTACTACTGTGGGCGCCACGAACGGGTGCCTCCAATTCCAACCGCTGCTCGAACTATAATTTGGTGCATCACACGGAACAAGACGGTGGATGAGCCACATGTCGCCAAAGGGGTCCTGTTAAGGTGTCGCCATTTCGCAAAGCGATCGACCTCGCTTGAGTTGTTATGCCAACACGACAGAGCAGCCTACCACTTGGTTTTGCTCCTTGGTGAATCCCGACTATATTGATCTAAAAAGATACGTGCTGAACTACCCTCTCCGTCTCGGTTTTTATTTTATTTTTAGGCATCTTAGTTTATAGGGCCTGCACGTAGTTCTAGGTCATCCATTTTACTAACTAAATATGAGTTACTATGTCACAAAAAGTATATCATTGATTCTTAAGCGGATGAGTTAGATTCTCCGCTTTTGGTCCGATATAAGGTTTAGTCAAAGTCAAGCTTTGTAGAGTTTGACTAACTTTATATTAAAAATATAAATATTCACAATATGAAATCAATATTATCGATGCACCATGAAACGATTTTCATACTATATAGTTTTAGTATTGTAGATGTTCATATTTTTTATATAAATTTGGTCAAACTTGTGTAGTTTGACTTAACCAAATCTTATATGCGGAGTAAAAGAAACGGAGGGAGTATTTAAAAGTCGAGGGCGGGCTTTTCCTCGCGGGTAGGCGGGCAGTTCCGCCTAGTCGGTTCGACAGAGACGCGAGAAGACGAGGGAGTAGGCTGCTGCAAACGTAGGGCTGTGTGATTTGACAATGAGTTATCACTGGACAGGTGGGGCCCGTGATTTGAATTGCCATTATCATTTTAATCATGGGCGCCACGACCGCGTGAGTCTCCCGATTCCTGACCACCTCCATACAGTGTGCCTCTCCCAATGCTCCACCATGTAGTAGAGGCTGGCTCTGCATGAGAGCCCACTTCTCCACTTTTTCCTTGCCTCTTTCCTCCACATATGCAAAATGCCATGTAAAGCGACTATTGTACTTACTTTTACTTGTTCTACATAAAGCTTAAGCTTGCCACATAGGCATAAAGTTTGATGTGGCAAGTTAATCAAGAAGAGAGAGACTAGTTTGGTGACCCAAGGAAGAAACGGTGCTAAGCGCTGTGGCTAGGTGAAGAGACAATTTTGAGTCTATAGCTAATTAAATGAAGCAAACTTAGCAACACCATTTCATTGGAAGAGGTCACCCTTGGCAAATGCAATAATACTAGTATTCTCTGTCCCATATTATAAGAACGCTTGGCACTACACTAGTGTCAAAAACGTTCTTATATTATGGGACGGAGGAGTACGAAGAAAGAGATAGAGAGGAGTAAAAAATACACTTATAGCCAACCTTATAGCCAACCTTGTTGTAGTATGAGTGACTAAGGATGACTATGTATGACATGCCAACATCGATAGCCTAACGCACCGTGTTAAATCTCCAAGGGCGCGATCATGAAAGCGACGCCATCGGTCGTCAGAGGCGCGACCATGATACGGCTGTCGGCAGCCCTTGGATCCGAGATCAAACGGTCGATGCTAAGTTGCTGAAAATTTGCGAATAACCTCCGTGATAGGATATTCACCCATAGGTCTAGAATCACGCCATGCAACCGCTCGATCTCGGATCCAAGGGCTCTTGAAGCCCGTGATCATGGGAGAATGGAAAGCCACTACCCCGCCGTCAGACGACGGGCAGTTCGCTTCCTACTGCCCCTCGCACGCCCTTCAATACTACGGCGTTCGCTTCCTAGTCGCCCCATCCATTCACATTACGGCAGTTCCACTAATCCTAACCCTCCTCCCAAATCCATGGCGTCCCAAATCTCCATGATCGGCGGTGAGTACAAGGTTAGAACCATCACCGACGATGAGTTCAACGTCATCTACACCCGTTCTTCCGCGGTGGTGAAAGGATGCATTTATCGCTTCGGACGCATGTCCGAAGACTCAGATGATGAGTGGGTCGCTGGGCTAGATGTTCAGTACACCACAGACCTGGGACGAGAGAAGGATCTAAAGGATGAAGAGAGGAAGAAGCCCGCCATGATCCAGGTTTGTGTGCATGACTTATGCTTGGTCTACCACATATGCCATGCCGACGTTGAGTGCCAGGATTTTAAGGACTTCCTCGAGAGCAACCTAGTCAAATTCACATCAGAGACTTTGGTAACGACAAGGAAGTCCTCGGTCGGATAGGCCTCGCTGTAGGCAACCCTTCGACCTCCGTAAGAATCGGCTGGTGTCCTCTTGTCGCCTTCACGCCGACACCGGCAGGAGCCATGGTTCATCCTTCGCATCAGAACCGGAGAAACCTCATTACACATTTCATCGTCATGCATGGCAGCGAATGTACTAGATATAGACCACATCCACTACGCTGCAATGGATGGCTACCTTTGTTTCAATATCTACAAGGGTTGGATGAAGAGCAACAGCCAAGTGTGCGGTTCAAGCAAAGAAGTATCGCTAAGAGGAAGAGGGACAAGGACTAAGCCGAGGACATGGATGAGGACCCGAGTAAGGTGGCAGTGTCGCTGCTCATGGTGGTTCTAAACTTCTAGTGCAAAGGTTCACCGGATTAGTTGCATAGTTTAATTTCAGTGTGCTTAGTTTAATTTGAGGGGTGTTGTGTTGAGCCCCAGCAGAACTATGTTATGTTTCTTCTCGTTATTTTAACTCTTCAAGATGTACATACTACTAGTATTTCTTTAATAGAATTTAGCACCCCAATTAAGCAATGCATTAGCTTTTTTAATAGTACTATATGCATAATTTGGCATTTAGCACCTCTATATGTACCACCTTTTTTAATTTCAATTTTGCTCCATGGCGCAATCCATCGATAGTACTACTGCACAAAAGTATACATTTTTTAAAAGGCTAGAGTACTGTTCATCACATATATAGCCGCTAAATTCTCAACCTAGAACGACATGCATGCCATGTAGTAAACCGATACGGAGGAAGTATAGTAAAAATGAGGTGATTTTACCGAGCGATCGGCGGGGGAGCATGGCCTGTCATGCGGTGTCATGATGTACCAAGGCGATGCGCGTGTCCCTCTTGAGGCAGAAGCAATACTACGTGGTTTGAGATGGTGGAGAACCGAAGTGTGAAATAATGGTTGCTTCATCCGTCTGGGAAGGTGTGGCATTGTGATTTGACGTCTCATTGCTCATTACTACCATCGGGCCAGTACGAGTGGGGTGCGCTCGCTGTTCTCGCATCGTTATTTGGTGCTTGACACGCCGATTCGTTGCTATATGTCCCACATGTCGGCAACAGAAGTACATAATTCATGAAAGGGAGCGCCGACGGAGGAGTATACTACAGAATTCATGAAAGGGAGCGACTTAGTTTTGGAAAAATCTGTTTTTACGGAGTACGCACTCACTAGGGTTTATAGGGCTCATCTAGAAAACATTCGCTTTTCCGCTTGATAAGTCTCAATTCTACTATACTAGTAGTAGTACCATTACATGTTGGATTTCGAGGTGCGTAGATCACCCGACGCAAGCAAAGGTCAAGAGGAAACTAACCAATGCATGTACAAGTTCATGGAAATTTAGTGGTCATTCATGCATTCGTTCTAATTAATGCCTCGTAAACATAACTTGAGAAAAATGAGTGTTCTAATTACTTGTGCAAACTACTAAATTAATTCGACCACTCACCGCTCACCTTGGTTGGAGAGATTTTGAAATTGAGCCATAAACTGAAAGGAGGGAGTAGTAACTTTTGTCTCGATTACTATTTGTGGCCTTGTATAGATGCAAATGTATTTTTTATAGTGGCCTTGTATAAGTAAATGGAGGAGTACTAACCAAAGTATGTAGTAGGGACGAGGAGTAAACGGAGGGAGTAGTAAAATTTTCTCCTCGTGTTCGAGCCACTGCAAGCTGCATGCAGGGAGCGGGCGAAGGTGTATAAGAGTAGTAGTAGTAGTAGTACTACTACTACTACTACTCGTAAGCAAGCTTCACCTCATCCTGCGAGCCACCGCTACTGTGGGGGGGAGACGGCGACTAAGCATGCTTCTCCTCGCTCATGAGTTGACGGGACACATCAAAAGTACTCTAGTGGATAGAGCCTTGCCTCTAAGGTAGGCCCCAGATGGTTTGGCTCTTTTTTTAATTTAACATAACGCGTCAAGTCGCAATTTGTTTGTTCACCCATGGTAGATGATCCTCCCTCCACCGTGTACCCGCTGGGTGTGGTTGGGAAAGAGACGGAGTACGTGCGGCCGTGGCGGCACCTTTTCTCTTCAGGCACGCCCCCACCCACGTGGGTGTGTGTGAGAGAGATACAAACCTAGACATAATGCGCCGCCCATCCCCATGCCTCCGCCCAGTCCGACCACCACCACCACCACGCCCACCCTCCTCACCTTATCTCTCATCTTTCTCCTCCATTTTTATATACAAGGCCACTATCAAAATTACAATTTGCGATATACAAGGCCACTAACACTAATCGATGCAATATTAACGGTGTTTGCCTCGTGGTACTAGCAAAGGAAGACATTAATTATCCCTTGCATGCATGCGGAGTTTTTAAAAAATGCATCTTGATGTTTCGCAATGCACGGCATCTTGCTAGTCCATGAAAACAACACATGGAAAAATTCCACGCGAACGAGGGATTTGAATCTGTTGGGAGGGGCTGTTTGATCTTGCCCGGTAGCCAAAATATTGGCGACTTTTTGTCCACCGTGCCTTTTGCCACCGATGAACGAGGAATGGCTCGGTGCTCATGCTGTCATGCATCCTCCAAAGCGCGACGTTGGAGACGAGCTCGCACGAGCTGTGTTTTTTGTCCCATTAACGCCGCCGAGCCGCCGCAGAGACCGACCGGCGACCAAGCAAATTACGCCATCCAACCGTAGCCGCACACATTATGACAACAACTCAACCAACCGGACGAAATTCATGCAAACACGTAGACAAAATGATATTTCATATAAAAACAACGGAAATCATATAAAATACCGGATTTTCATACTAACATGACGGATTTCATTACATTCAAATGAACTACGCGGTGCTAGTTCTGGACAACACATGTATATAATACCTGGCCTAAATGGTCGCCCGCCGATCGATTTGTGTTCCTCATGTCCGGCAGCACAATCACCGGACTGCCGGGAGCCCCGGAGGTATATGCTTCAGCGCAAATGACGGCTCGCTTCCCCACTGCCAACTAATATCATTGGTTGGTGCCAAAGATGATGGTGGCCGGCACCGGTTCGAGTTCATCACCGGCCACTACTTCGCCATGGCCGGCACCGCTCGAGTTCATCCAACATTCCCTCTTCCGTGGAGCCCATGCGGGTCGACGGGTCCTCGCAACAAAAGGATCCGGCAAGACACTGCTGTGTACGCCGGGCGCCCTTCGCGGTGGCCTTCATGGGACCCAAGCGCGACGGCCCCCGTGTTCTACTTCTCCTCGATGATGGCGGCGACGCAGAGGCGCTGGCCACCGATTGCCGCTTTCTCCGCGACCTGGCTTCGCCGCTGATTGCATGCGCGCCCGCCAGCATGGGAGTCTCGCCACGTAAACAGGAGACGCGGTACGAGGCGGCGGCGTGACGGCAGCAACGACGCCTGCAAGGCCGCTTCCTTGTCGAGCTGGCCTCGAGCGGCGAAGTTGTTGAACTCGCTACCGCTTGGGGCGGCAAATCGCCCGACGGGCGAGGGAGGGAGGTGGATCAGCGAGCTGCATAGCTCAGATTCAAGGGCGGGCAACCCAACCATCTTGATGCGAATAACTACTCTTCGTGAAGCCATTGTAAGAGGGACAAAATGGTGGAGGAGATAGGGAGCGGCGGAGGTGTGCGATTCTTGGCCATGCTTGGCCTCGCTTAAATAGGAGATAAAATATACGGCGGATGGGAGGAGCTCGCCGGCGCTTGCGCTTAACGCCGCCCGGTCATGAACGGACGGTGTCCAGAGGGTTTCTCGGCTTCCACACGGGCGGTTTCATGGAGGCGTTTGAATGCGCACGGAGGCGTGTTCAGCCGGGCGCAGTCATGAGTGGCGCCTCGACCGACCTAGGACACCGTGATCGTTCTTCCACCGACGTAGGGCTCTTTGGGTGCATGGCCTGCATGTCGCTGACCCAACGCAGTAGCGCACAAGAGAGGAACCTTTGTGGGCAGGCGGTCGAAGCGGGCATTTCATAACATGATGATTGTTCATTGAGTGTGATGTCATCTTTTCATGTAGATAAGCCTACTATGTTGATAGCCCATTCGACACGCCAGATTCATAAAGACCGCTGCAAACATCAATGTTCGCTTATCACGTATAAGATTGATTAATACCCGTAACAATCCATGTCCATAACAAAGGGTGCATGCACGTATAGGTTGAGCGTGTGTGTTGCGTCGTGTGCTTTGTGCATGCGGGCGTGCGAGTGTTGCATGCGTGCAAGGGTACATTTCAGTATTGCATGCATGGGTGCGTACGTGCGTGTATTCGTGAGTGCATGTGTACGTGTCAATGTTGCGTGTGTGGAATCTGAAATATGGAGACGTATCGTGAGCTAGATACCGTTGTACTATTGTATATGCTTATTTTCTTAGTGGCCGATTGTGTGTGTGGTGTGGTGGGCACATAATTTCTAGTTGTGGTGGGTCAACATGAAGACTCATGGGTCGGTTCCATCCTGCACCACATATAGGATGGACCGAGACGTGTTATACGAAGACCCATGTGGAGGACTCAACACAAACACGGTTACCAGAGTCATGGAGGACTCTATCCCATCGGTGATAAGCCGACTATATATGATTTGTAACCCTAGGCCCTTAGTATGTTATACAAGCTTGGGGCTAGTTCGCCGATAGTATACACACACGCACAATGCCTGGTATTCACGTACTTTGTACACACCCCTATCACTAATATACAGTACCAGAGTAGGCTCTTTCTTCAACTGCAAGGGTCCGATCCAACTAGGGTAAAACTTTGCCTCAGATACCATCCAGCCTAACAGCTAGGGATATCCTACCGAATGATATGATGAAATCGTGTCTGCCAACTACTAAGAGAGAGGTGTGTCGGGGGGGGGGGGGGGGCAATGTGTGCAAGAGAGGCCTAAAGATAATGTGTGTGCCGGAGACACGTAGGCACATATATGTGCGTATAGAGGGTTAGTAGAGACCGTGCATGTGTATATATGCATGTGAGAGAAATAGTGTTTTCCAATTGAGATTAGTGAAAAGAGTGGTACATAGTAGTCAGAAAGAGAGAGAGAGAGAGAAACAGAGAGAGCATGTGCGTGAGACACCCCGACACCCTGAGAGAGATTGTGAGCATGTGTGAAAGAGAAATGCCGATGCATATAAAGTGTGTGCACTTATGCTAGATAGAGAGATATATAACGCGCTTGTGAGAACGGGCGAGGCATAGTGCATCTACGTAAAAGGCGGTTCTACGATTAAATTAAAATATAAATGGCATTATTATTTTTGGATGAGATCATGAATTTTGGAAATTGCGTATGGACGAAAATCGGTCTATCAGACACCCATACTCTATTGAATTCTAGCTTGTGCATGTGTTTATTTCATATTATCGATGCATAGAGTGAGAGCGTCTTGAATTACAGGCAATGGATGCTTTTGCAATTCATATAAACATTAATTAGTGCACTCCATGTTGTTAGTGTGAAGCACTTTATACATTTTTCACTTGCATGGATACATTCCAAATTGCTAGCTACGAAATAGAATACATGTCGAATTCAACATAAAGGGGTTTCGAAGGTTCGAATTCATAGGAAGTGCATTCATCTATTTGAACCCGAGATAATGGCATTTGTAAATCAGATGTAAAAGGGGCATCAATCTTTGTTGTGAGTTTGAACATGCTATATATATTCATACGCATATCTAACTTTTTTTGCAACCAAGGAGATTATATCTCGAACCATGCATGAACTGAGGTAAGTTGCATATTTTTTAATATATACTCATGTACAATGTATATTCAAATGTACCCCCTCCATTCCAAAATAATCGTAGCTTTAGGATTTTCAAGAGTAAAGATTTGTGAAGTTTGACAAATCCTAGAAGTTCAATTCAAGAGAACCGAAAACGTTAATGCTTCTGCTCCCAAATATTGAACGGCGCCAAATAGGCCTCTCGTCACCCAAACCGCTGAGACTAATGTTTTGGTGGTAGGAAATTACTGTCCCGACTCGCCCGTAGCCTATCGCCCGATGTCCAAAGGTCTAAACCGTAGGTTTGTAACTTCACCAAGACGCCAGCCTCAACCGCCTCGAGAAGCATTCATACGCCATGGGCGCCACCCATGCGCCGTCAAATCTATCCCGCCCACATTTGGGACACCGACATGACTGTCTCTACCCCAACCCGCAATATGTCCGAATTTTGGATGGGGCAAAGTTTGTAACTTTCCCAAATTTCAAACAAGCTGCCTCAAACCAAACATTGTTCCCCGTTAGTTCCCCGCCTCCGCGCTTCCCCATTCATACCCATGGGCGCAAAACACCTTCCACCAGCCGCAAACCCCAGCCTCCTCCGCCCTCCACCCCATAGCGCCAATCCACCGCCGCCTCCATCACGCCGAGCCGGTACTCGACGCCGCCGCCAACGCAACCGCAACCGCAACGCCTCAAGGACTTAGCAGCTGAAGCCGAGGCAGAGCTGCCTTCCACGACGCCGATGCCGACGCGCGCCATACCGTAACAACTCCGACCACGCCGCCCCGCGCTTCACTACCGCGGCTCCACTGCCGCAACCGCCCACCGCACCGAGTTGTTCCCGCCACGCCGTTGTTCGCCGCCGGATCTGCTTCCCCGCCGCCGGCTGCACGGCCACCGCACCACACTCAACAACTTGGCCATGGGTTCATCCAAGGATGCACCGCCCTCCACAACTTCTGGTTTCCGCAAACAACAAGAAGATCATCGAAAAATGTAAGGAGGACACAACATCGCCAGCATAAAGAGGTACTCCTCTTCCCTTATTCGTGCAAATCTTACGCCTCCGCCACACCGTATTCATCCCACGAAAGAAACTAGTTGAGCGCTTCATCGCATCTTCTTCGTGATACTAAATGCACAAGGTTTCTCCTTTTACTATTTCACCTTTGCTAGAGGTCAAGAGTCTACCTGATTTCAATTCAGGTCACGAACCGCAATTAAAAGAAGCAGCACCCACTTAGGCGCTGCTGAGCACCTAGTCCGCCTGTTCCCGGGAAGCGTGCATCGGTGTCTATCATAGGGGTGTGGGGCGCAGGAGCTGCTTGCGCCCGATCCGAGGTCGGCGGGCTGAATGGACACTAGTAGAAAAGGGTCAAACGTGAAGCACATTAGTGCCGGTTTGATTTTGAGCCGCACTAATGTATACATTAGTGCCGGTTCCAACAGCTAGCCGGGCCGCTTATTAGTACCGGTTCGTGGCGAACCTTTAGCACCGGTTCGTGCTACTAACAGTACTAATGAGAGTGGTGGCAAGATGTTGTCGATCGGGGCCTCCAGCCCTTTAGTACCGGGTTCTTGGCACGAACTGGTACTAAAGGTCGCCCTACATAAACCCTTCGGCCCACCCGAGCTCGCTCTGTTCTTCCCCTTTCCCTCTCCTCTCTGTTCTTCCCTCTTCCTCTCGAGCTCATCACACATTTTGCCCAAAATTTGTCAAGATTTGAAGGCCCCATCCATTCAAATGATCACAAAGGTTAGCAACTTTGTCCTTTCATCTCTCATTGCTAGATTAGCTCTTGCAATGCTTTATATAGTGATTAATTTGTGAGTTTAGTAATTTGGGAGGAAATATATATATGTGCTAGTATTTGATTTATATGCAATTTGAGGTCAAAAATAACACTTAGTTTGCATATGTAGGTGTGTTTTACTTAGTGCCTTCTAAATCTCCGTCAGAATTCACCGCCGATCGCCTCACACTGTCTCTGTCAGCGGCACCACCTTGTGGTGAGCCTCTTGTTCATGAAATTTTATGTAAAAATTGATGTTTGTGTGATTTGGATATATAGTTACTCGATAATTATCTTACCCGACGTTGTTTGTTATACATAGTGCCATGGTTTTGATATCCGCCCCGTCGGCCCTCGCCCTTGTTATGATTCGGATGTGGTATATTCTCTTTAAAACTATTTGTTGCATTTCGTGTTTATAACAAATTATGCCCATCAAGTTGACATAGATATTTTTATCTAGGAGGTATGTGAACCGAAATTCCAACCGACCCTATTGTCGAGAGGTTAAATTTAGTTGAAAGAGAAAACGAGTACTTGAAAGAAAAATTGAAAAGAATTGAGGGGAGAAGATGGAATTGAGTTGCATGTTGCCGATGTCGCTGATGATCACAAGATCAAGATGGAGAAAATGCGCTTGAAGATTAGAAAGATTAGAAAATATGCCATCGATAGTGAGGCTTGGTATCATTATGCTGTTGGATCAATTGTTACCTTAGTTGCGATCTTGATCGCATTTGTTGTTGCATTTAAATGCTTTAGCTAGAGAGTTATTTGTTTGTTGCATTTAAGTGTTGTATGAACTTTATGTATGAACTTGTATTAATTTGGTCTATTCGGTGTTGTGTAATGAAGATGAGCCGACAATGGATGTAATGATGACCGATATTGAGGGCGCAGTATACTTTTCTCGCTTGCGGCCGAGGCAAACAAGCGGGCGGATGGTTTTATGCCTTGTCCATGTGCTGGCTGTAAGAATGGTCGCAATTACTCTACGCCAAGAACCATTCACGCCCACTGCTTTGAGTCCGGTTTCATGCCCCACTATAATGTTTGGACCAAGCACGGAGAAAGAGGGGTTATGATGGAAGACAATGAAGAAGAAGAGGACGACGACAGCTATCATGGCCATGGGTTCCCCGAATACGATGATACCGTTGGGTAACGAGTAATTTCAAAATTTTCCTACGATCACGCAAGATCATGGTGATGCATAGCAACGAGATGAGAGTGTTGTCTACGCACTCAGAGACCAGCAACGGAAGCGTTGACGCAACGTAGAGGAAGTAGTCGCATTTCTTCCCGATCCAACCGATCCAAGTACCGAACGACGGCACCTCCGAAGTTCTGCACACGCTCAGCTCGATGACGCCCCTCGAACTCCGATCCAGCCGAGTGTTGAGGGAGAGTTTCACAAGACGACGGCGTGGTGACGATGATGATGTTCCACCGCGCAGGGCTTCGCTTAAGCTCCGCAACGGTATATTCGAGGTGTAGTTTGGTGGAAGGGGCACCGCACACGGCTAAGGAACGATCTCAATGATCAACTTGTGTGTCATGGGGTGCCCCTGCCCCTGATATAAAGGAGGGAAGGGAGGGGCTGGCCGGCCAAGGAGAGGTGCGCCAGGGTGTCCTACTCCTACTAGGAGTAGGATCCCCCCAAATCCTAGTCCAACTAGGTTTCCCAAGTGGGAAGAGAGAGAGAGGGGCGCCCTCTCCTAGTCCTAATAGGACTAGGGAAGGGGGAAGGTGCGCCAGCACTATGGCCCCTTTCTTTCCCCACTAAGGCCCATCAAGGCCCATTGACTTCCGGAGGTTCCTAGAACTCCCCTGCATCTCTAAAATTCCCAATTTCACCCGGAGTGATTCCGAGTCCAAACATAGGCTTCCAATATATCAATCTTTATGTCTCGACCATTTCGAGACTCCTCGTCATGTTCGTGATCTCATCCGGACTCAACAACCTTCGTACATCAATATCATATAAACTCATAATAACCGCCATCAAACGTTGTTGCGTGGACCCTACGGGTTCGAGAACTATGTAGACATGACCGAGACACCTCTCGGTCAATAACCAATAGCGGACCTGGATGCCCATATTGGCTCCTACATATTCTACGAAGATCTTTATCGGTCGACCGCATAACAACATACGTTGTTCCTTTGTCATCGGTATGTTACTTGCCCGAGATTCGATCGCTTGGTATCCAATACCTAGTTCAATCTCACATCGGCAAGTCTCTTTTCTCGCTCCATAATACATCATCTCACAACTAACACATTTAGTTGCAATGCTTGCAAGGCTTATGTGATGTGCATTACCGAGAGGGCCAGAGATACCTCTCCGACAATCGGAGGACAAATCCTAATCTCAAATATGCCAACCCAACATGTACCTTCGGAGACACCTGTAATGTACTTTTATAATCACCCAGCACGCCAGACGCTTGGTAGCACCCAAAGTGTTCCTCGGCAAACGGAGTTGCATAATCTCATAGTCATAGGAACATGTATAAGTCATGAATAAAAGCACTAGCAACAAACTATACGATCAAAAGTGCTATGCTAATGGAATGGGTCATGTCAATCAGATCATTCAACCAATGATGTGATCCCGTTAATCAAATAACAACTCCTTGTTCATGGTTAGGAAACATAACCATCTTTGATTAACGAGCTAGTCAAGTAGAGGCATACTAGTGACACTCAGAGGTTTATGTATTCACACATGTATTATGTTTCCGGTTAATACAATTCTAGCATGAATAATAAACATTTATCATGATATAAGGAAATAAATAATAACATTATTATTGCCTCTAGGGCATATTTCCTTCAGCTCCCACTTGCACTAGAGTCAATAATCTAGATTACACAAGAATGATTCTAACACCCATGGAGTCTTGGTGCTGATCATGTTTTGCTCGTGGAAGAGGCTTAGTCAACGGGTCCGCAACATTCAGATCCGTATGTATCTTGCATATCTCTATGTCTCCCACCGGACCAAATCCTGGATGGAGTTGAAGCGCCTTTTGATGTGCTTGGTTCTCTTGTGAAATCTGGATTCTTTTGCCAAGGCAATTGCACCAAGATTGTCACAAAAGATTTTCATTGGACCCGATACACTAGGTACAACACCTAGATCGGTTATGAACTCCTTCATCCGACTCCTTCATTAGCTGCTTCCAAGCAGCTATGTACTCAGCTTCACATGTAGATCCCGAACGACGCTTTGTTTGGAACTGCACCAACCGACAGCTCCACCGCTTAATGTAAATACGATCCGGTTTGCGATTTAGAATCGTCTGGATCAGTGTCAAAGCTTGCGCCGACGTAACTGCCATTTACTTAGCTCTTTGTCACCGCCATAAATGAGAAACATATCCTTAGTTCTTCTCAAGTACTTAAGGATGTTCTTGACCGCTGTCCAAAGATCCACTCTGGATTACTTTGGTACCGCCGCTAAACTTACAAAGAAGGCACACATCAGGTCCGGTACACAGCATTGCATACATGATAGAGCCTATGGCTGAAGCATAGGAACATCTTTCATTTTCTCTATCTTCGGTGGTTGGGCATTGAGTCTTACTCAACTTCACACCTTGTAATACCGCAAGAACCCTTTCTTTGCCTCGATCCATTTTGAACTTTTTAAAACTTTATCAAGGTATGTGCTTTGTGAAAGTCCTATTAAGCGCCTTGATCTATCTCTATAGATCTTAATGCCCAATATGTAAGCAGCTTCACCGAGGTCTTTCATCGAAAAACTCTTATTCAAGTATCCCTTTATGCTATCCAGAATTCTATATCATTTCCGATCAATAATATGTCATCCACATATAATATCGTAAATGCTACAGAGCTCCCACTCACTTTCTTGTAAATACAAAGCTTCTCCAAAAGTCTCAGATAAAACCAAATGCTTTGATCACACTATCAAAACGCTTATTCCAACTCCGAGAGGCTTGCACCAGTCCATAAATGGATCGCTGGAGCTTGCACACTTTGTTAGCTCCTTTGGATCGACAAAACCTTCTCGTTGCATCATATACAACTCTTCTTCCGTAAATCCATTCAGAATGCAGTTTTAACATCCATTTGCCAAATTTCATAATCATAAAATGCGGCAATTGCTAACATGATTCGGACGGACTTAAGCATCGCTACGGGTGAGAAGGTCTCATCGTAGTCAATCCCTTGAACTTGTCGAAAACCTTTTGCAACAAGTCGAGCTTTATAGACGATGAACATTACCATCAGCGCCGGCCTTCTTCTTGAAGATCCATTTATTCTCAATTGCTTGCCGATCATCGGCAAGTCAACCAAAGTCCACACTTTGTTCTCATACATGGATCCCATCTCAGATTTCATGGCCTCAAGCCATTTTGTGGAATCTGGGCTCACCATCGCTTCTTCATAGTTCAGAGGTTCATCATGTTCCAAAGAATATGACTTCCAAAATAGGATTACCGCACCACTCAGTGCGGATCTTGCTCTGTTGATCTAACGAGTTCAGAGAAACTTGATCTGAAGTTTCATGATCATCATCATTAGCTTCCTCCCTATTTGGTGTAGGTGTCACGTAAACTGTTTTCGTGATGTACTATTTCTCAATAAGGGAGTAGATACAGTTATCTCATCAAGTTCTACTTTCCTCCCACTCACTTCTTTCGTGAGAAACTCTTTCTCCAAAAATTTCCGAATTTAGCAACAAAATCTTGCCTTCGGATCTGTGATAGAAGGTGTACCCAACTGCCTCCTTTGGGTATCCTATGAAGACACATTCGATTTGGGTTCGAGCTTATCAGGTTGAAGCTTTTTCACATAAGCATCGCAGCCCCAAACTTTCGAAACGACAACTTTGGTTTCTTGCCAAACCACAGTTCATAAGGCGCCATCTCAACGGATTTAGATGGTGCCCTATTTAAAGTGAATGTAGCCATCTCTAAAGCATAACCCCAAAACGATAGCGGTAAATCAGAAGAGACATCATAGATCGCACCATATCTAATAAAGTACGACACGACGCTCGACACACCATTACGCCAGGTGTTCCGGTGGCGAAGTTGCTAAACTATTCCGCATTGTTTCAAATGTAGGC
This sequence comes from Aegilops longissima, assembly GCA_021605205.1. Taxonomy (NCBI): domain Eukaryota; kingdom Viridiplantae; phylum Streptophyta; class Magnoliopsida; order Poales; family Poaceae; genus Aegilops; species Aegilops longissima. Next base: position 265,785,220 of record CM038680.1, on the reverse strand, counting down.
CAAACTCAGAACTCAAATATTCTCCTCCACGATCAGATCGTAGAAACTTTATTTTCTTGTTACGATGATTTTCCACTTCACTCTGAAATTCTTTGAACTTTTCAAATGTTTCAGACTTGTGTTTCATTAAGTAGATATACCCATATCTGCTCAAATCATCTGTGAAGGTGAGAAAATAACGATATCCGCCATTTAGCCTCAACATTCATTGGACCACATACATCAAGATGTATGATTTCCAATAAATCTGTTGCTCTCTCCATAGTTCCGAGAACGGTGTTTTAGTCATCTTGCCCATAAGGCACGGTTCGCAAGTGCCAAGTGATTCATAATCAAGTGACTCCAAAAGTCCATCAAGATGGAGTTTCTTCATGCGCTTTACAATCGATATGACCTAAACGGCAGTGCCACAAATAAGTTGCACCATCATTATCAACTCTGCATCTTTTGGTTTCAACATTATGAATATGTGTATCACTACTATCAAGATTAAGTAAAACAAACCATTCTTCAATGGTGCATGACCATAAAAGATATTATTCATATAAATAGAACAACCATTATTCTCTCGATTTAATGAATAACCGCCTCGCATCAAACAAGATCCAGATATAATGTTCATGCTCAACGCTGGTACTAAATAACAATTATTTAGGTCTAATACTAATCCCAAGGTAGATGTAGAGGTAGCGTGTCGATCGCGATCACATCGACTTTGGAACCATTTCCCACGCCAGATTGTCACCTCGCCCTTAGCCAATCTTCGCTAATCCGAGCCCTGCTTCGAGTTGCAAATATTAGCAATGTAACCAGATCAAATACCCAGTGCTATCATGAGTATTAGTAAGGTACACATCAATAACATGTATATCACATATACCTTTGTTAACCTTGCCATCCTTCTTATCCGCCAAATACTTGGGGCAGTTCCGCTCAAAGGACCAGCCTGCTTGCAATAGAAGCACTCGCTTCGTGCTTAGGACCAGACTTGGTTTCTTCTCTTGATCAGCAACTTGCTTGCCGCTTCTTTTGAAGTTTCCTTTTCTTTCCTTTGCCCTTTTCTTGAAACTAGTGGTTTTGTTAACCATCAACACTTGATGCTCCTTTTGATTTCTACCTCCATGCTTTCAAAGATCGCCAAGAGCTCGGGCATTGTTTTGGTCATCCCTTGCATATTATAGTTCATCACGAAGCTCTTGTAGCTTGGTGGCGTGATTGGAGAATTCATCAATGACGCAATCATCCGGAAGATTAACTCCCAGCTTGAATCAAGTGATTGTTATATCCGACATTCTGAGTATATGCTCACCGATGTAACTGCTTCTCCTCCATCTTACAGCTATAGAACTTATTGGAGACTTCATATCTCTCAATCCGGCATTCGCTTGAATATTAACTTCAACTCCTGAACATCTCATATGCTCCATGGTGTTCAAAACGACGTTGAAGTCCCGGTTCTAAGCCGTAAAGCATGGCACATCGAACTATAGAGTAGTCATCAGCTTTGCTTTGCCAGACGCTCACAACTTCGGCGCAGCCTTTGCACTCAGCCCGGCACCTAACGGTGCTTCCAGACGTAATTCTTCCGTGCAGCAATAAGGATAATCTCGTTACGGACCCAGTCCGTAATTGCTGCCATCATCTTTCAACTTTGCTTTCTCAAGGAACGCATTAAAATTCAACGGAACAACAAAGACGAGCCATCTATCTACACATCATAGACAAGCAAGATACTATCAGTACTAAGTTCATGATAAATTTAAGTTCAATTAATCATATTACTTAAGAACTCCCACTTAGAAAAATATCCTCCAATTCTCTAAGTGATTATGCGTGATCCATATCAACTACACCATGACCGATCATCACGTGTGATGGAGTAGTTTCAATGGTGAACATCAATATGTTGATCATATCTACTATATGATTCACGCCGACCTTTCGGTCTCCGTGTTCCGAGGTCATATCTTATATGCATAGCTCGTCAAGTATAACCTGAGTATTCTGCGTGTGCAACTGTTTTGCACCGCTGTATTTGAACGTAGAGCCTATCACACCCGATCATCACGTGGTGTCTCAAAGACGAAGAACTTTCGCAACGGTGCATACTCAGGAGAACACTTCTTGATAATTTAGTAAGGGATCATCTTATAATGCTACCGCCAATCAAAGCAAAATAAGATGCATAAAGGATTAACATCACATGCAATCAATATAAGTGATATGATATGGCCATCATCATCTTGTGCTTGTGATTCCATCTCCGGCACCGCCATGATCACCATCGCCACCGGCGCGACACCTTGATCTCCATCGTAGCATCGTTGTCGCCTCGCCAATCTTATGCTTCTACGACTATCGCTACCGCTTAGTGATAAAGTAAAGCATTACAGGCGATTGCATTTCATACAATAAAGCGACAACCATATGGCTCCTGCCATTGCCGATAACTTCGTTACAAAACATGATCATCTCATACAATAAAATTCAGCATCATGTCTTGACCATATCACATCACAACATGCCCTGCAAAACAAGTTAGACGCCCTCTACTTTGTTGTTGCAAATTTTACGTGGCTGCTACGGGCTGAGCAAGAACCGTTCTTACCTATGCATCAAAACCACAACGATATTTCGTCAAATAGACTCCGCTTAACCTTCTCAAGGACCGGGCGAGCCACACTCGATTCAACTAAAGTGAGAGAGATAGACACCGCCGTCACCTTTAAGCAACGAAAGTGCTCGGAGCGGTGAAACCAGTCTCGCGTAAGCGCACGCTGTAATGTCGGTCCGGCCGCTTCATCTCACAATACCGCTGAACCAAAGTATGACATGCGGTAGGCAGTATGACTTGTATCGCCCACAACTCACTTGTGTTCTACTCGTGCACATGACATCAACGCATAAAACCAGGCTCGATGCCACCGTTGGGTAACGAGTAATTTCAAAATTTTCCTACGATCACGCAAGATCATGGTGATGCATAGCAACGAGATGAGAGTGTTGTCTCACGCACTCGTGAGACCAGCAACGGAAGCGTTGACGCAACGAGAGAAGTAGTCGCATTTCTTCCCGATCCAACCGATCCAAGTACCGAACGACGGCACCTCCGAGTTCTGCACACGCTCAGCTCGATGACGCCCCTCGAACTCCGATCCAGCCGAGTGTTGAGGGAGAGTTTCACAAGACGACGGCGTGGTGACGATGATGATGTTCCACCGCGCAGGCTTCGCTTAAGCTCCGCAACGGTATATTCGAGGTGTAGTTTGGTGGAAGGGGCACCGCACACGGCTAAGGAACGATCTCAATGATCAACTTGTGTGTCATGGGGTGCCCCTGCCCTCAGATATAAAGGAGGGAAGGGAGGGCTGGCCGCCAAGGAGAGGTGCGCCAGGGTGTCCTACTCCTACTAGGAGTAGGATCCCCCCAAATCCTAGTCCAACTAGGTTTCCCCAAGTGGGAAGAGAGAGAGAGGGCCTTCTCTCCTAGTCCTAATAGGACTAGGGAAGGGGAAGGTGCCCAGCACTATGGCCCCTTTCTCTTTCCCACTAAGGCCCATCAAGGCCCATTGACCCCCGGGAGGTTCCAGAACCCCTTACATCTCAAAAATTCCCAATTTCACCCGGAGTGATTCCGAGTCCAAACATAGGCTTCCAATATATCAATCTTTATGTCCCGACCATTTCGAGACTCCTCGTCATGTCCGTGATCTCATCCGGACTCAACAACCTTCGTACATCAATATCATATAAACTCATAATAACCGCCATCGAAACGTTGTTGCAAGGACCCTACGGGTTCGAGAACTATGTAGACATGACCGAGACACCTCTCGGTCAATAACCAATAGCGGACCTGGATGCCCATATTGGCTCCTACATATTCTACGAAGATCTTTATCGGTCGACCGCATAACAACATACGTTGTTCCTTTGTCATCGGTATGTTACTTGCCCGAGATTCGATCGTCGGTATCCAATACCTAGTTCAATCTCGTTCTCGCAAGTCTCTTTTCTCGCTCCGTAATACATCATCTCACAACTAACACATTTAGTTGCAATGCTTGCAAGGCTTATGTGATGTGCATTACCGAGAGGGCCCAGAGATACCTCTCCGACAATCGGAGTGACAAATCCTAATCTCAAATATGCCAACCCAACATGTACCTTCGAGACACCTGTAATGTACTTTTATAATCACCCAGCATGCCAGGACGCTTTGGTAGCACCCAAAGTGTTCCTCGGCAAACGGGAGTTGCATAATCTCATAGTCATAGGAACATGTATAAGTCATGAATAAAAGCACTAGCAACAAACTATACGATCAGGTGCTATGCTAATGGAATGGGTCATGTCAATCGATCATTCAACCAATGATGTGATCCCGTTAATCAAATAACAACTCCTTGTTCATGGTTAGGAAACATAACCATCTTTGATTAACGAGCTAGTCAAGTAGAGGCATACTAGTGACACTCTGTAGGTTTATGTATTCACACATGTATTATGTTTCCGGTTAATACAATTCTAGCATGAATAATAAACATTTATCATGATATAAGGAAATAAATAATAACATTATTATTGCCTCTAGGGCATATTTCCTTCAGATACAACAATGGGGGGAGAAGCTGAGCCGGTAATGCGGGAAGAAGCTGAGCCGGCAATGCGGGAAGAAGTGAAGAAGAGGCATCGATGAGCCCGTTGATGATCTAGGTCAGGCCATTGCCGATGCAAAGAGAAATCTAGCAAGTGATTTGGAGAAGAAGAAGTTGCAGCGCATGTTAGAGGATCACAAAAATTGTTGTACCCGAATTGCGTAGGTGACAAGAAAAGCTGGGCACCACAATCGGAATTGCTGCAATGGAAGGCGAGAATGGTGTATCCGACAAGGCATTTGGAAAGTTGCCGGTAATGATAAAGGATATGCTTCCAAAGGACAACGAATTGCCCGAGAGTACGTCACGGCAAAGAAGGTTGTCTGCCTCTAGGGTTAGAGGTGCGAAAGATACATGCATGCCCTAATGATTGCATCCTCTACCGCTGTGAGTACGAGGATTTGAACGCTGCCCGGTATGTGGTGCATTGCGCTATAAGATCAGCCGCGATGACCCTGGTGATGTCGAGGGCGAAGCGCCCAGAAGAAGATTCCTGCCAAGGTGATGTGGTATTCTCCTATAGTACCACGGTTGAAACGCTTGTTCCAAAACAAAGAGCATGCCAAGGCGATGCAATGGCACGTAGAAGACCGTAAGAAAGACGGAAAGTTGAGAGTACCACGACGGGTCGAGTGGAGAAAAATCGAAAGAAAGTACGGGAAGGAGTTTGCGATGACGCAAGGAGCGTCACGGTTTGGTCTAAGCGCAGATGGCATTAATCCTTTGGGGAGCAGAGCAGCAACCATAGCACCGGCTTGTGACTCTATGTTTGTATAACCTTCCTCCTTGGTTGTGCATGAAGCGGAAGTTCATTATGATGCCGTGCTCATCCAAGGCCCTAAGCAACCCGGCAACGACATTGATGTGTACCTAAGGCCATTAGTTGAAGAACTCTTACAACTGTGGAATGGAACAGTGTACGTGCATGGGATGAGCAGATGGGGAAGAATTTGACCTAAAGGCGTTGTTGTTCGTGACTATCAATGATTGGCTTGCTCTCAAGAACCTTTCGTGATGCATAAACAAGGGATACCGTGGATGCACGCACTGTTTGGATGATACCGACAATATATATTTGAATAGTTGTAAGAAGAATGTGTACTGACATCGCCGATTTCTTCCGAAAGCAGCATCCCGTAAGAAAGAAAGGCAAGCATTTCAAAGGTGAGGCGGATCACCGGACGAAGCCTCGCCACCGTCTCGGTGCTGATCTACATGATATGGTCAAGGATTTGAAGGTGATATTTGGAAAGTTCTCCCGCGGACAACCTGTTCAAGGACGATGACGGACGCCACCCATGTGGAAGAAGAAATCTATATTTTGGGACCTGCCATATTGAAAGACCTAGAGGTCCGCCCCCATAATCGACGTGATTCATGTGACGAAGAATCTTTGCGTGACCTGCTTGGCTTCTTGGGCGTGTATGGGAAGACAAAAGATACACCGAGGCACGGAGGACCAGCAACGATGCACGGAGAAGACGACATACATCGTGGTCATGCAAGCTGCGCTTACCAAAGAAGAGAAGGAAATCTTCTTTGAATGCCTGCTCCAAGATAAGGTACCGCTCGGCTTCGTCAATATAAAGGGAATAATAAACATGGCAGAGAAAAGTTCCGTAACCTAAAGTCTCATGACTGCCACGTGATTATGACGCAACCGCTTCCGGTTGCATTGAGGGGCTTCTACCGAAAACGCTCGATTAGCCATTGTGAAGCTATGTGCATTTCTCAATGCAATCTCGTAAGGTAATCGATCTAGAAATCATACCAAGGTTACGTAATGATTTGGTGCAATGTCTTGTCGGGCTGAGTTGGTGTTCCCACCATCCTTCTTCAACATCATGACGCACGCCCTAGTTCACCTATGCGAAGAGATTAACGCTTTTGGGTCCTGTATTTCTACACAATATGTTCCCTTTGAGAGGTTCATGGAGTCTTAAAGAAATATGTTCATAACCGTGCTAGGCCGAAGGAAGCATCTCCAAGGGCCATCAAAATGAGGAGGTCATTGAGTTTTGTATTGACTTTATTCCTGACCTTAAGCCTATTGGTGTTCCCTGAATCATGCATAAGGGCGATCGATGGAAAAGGCACGCTAGAGGGGAACAAATAATATGTATGGACGGGCATTCTCTCACCAAGCACACTACACGGTTCTACTGAAATTCCGCTTTGGTGGCTCCGTATATGGATGAACACAAGAATTTGCTACGCCCAAACACCCGAGCGGTTCGATGACGGATTACACGTGAACAAACCAGGAGTTTCGCCACCTGGTTGCGCATATCGCATAATGCATGACACCTCTATTGAAGATGACTTGTACTTGCTGTCCCAGCTACCATCTTCAATATAATGACTTTCAAAGGGTACGAGATAAATGGTAATACATTTTACACGATCGCCCAAGATAAGAAGAGCACCAACCAAAACAGTGGTGTCCGCTGATGCGTAAACCAAAACGGAAAGGAAACATATTGTTATATACATGACATATGGGAACTTGACTATCGACGTGGTTTAAAGGTCCCTTTGTTTCGTGCAAATGGGTCAATATGACACGAGGCGGGTAACGGAAGACCCGCAGACGGAATGACAACAAAGGATCTCAACAATCTTATGATGCGACGAACCATTCGTCCCTAGCCAATGATGTGGTACAGGTTTTCTATGTGAAGGACATGTCTACCAAGCCAAGAAAAGAAAAGATAAGGAAGCGAATGCATCGTACGATGAGCCAAAGCGCACATAGTTCTTTCTCGGAAGAGAAACATCGTGGGAGTGGATGACAAGATGACAAGTCAAGATTATGAAAAGTTTGATGAAATTGCTCCATTCACAAAGTGAATATTGACCCGAGCATCCCGTTAAATGATGAAGATTTTCCATGGTTACGGCGCAAAGGGACACACGCGAAGAAAAAGTTTCACACCCAAAGATCTGGATGTGATCGGCTTCACTATCATCACTTTCTTCCATGTTTCACACCCGTAGGGGAATCTCTGTAATAGTTAGGGTAGTTATGTGTTTTGGCATTTGAAACACGAAGAAATTTTATGTGCAAACAAATTCTTTCATGCCTTTACTGATTTTTAAAGTTAAATTATTCACAAACTAGTGATTCACACTAATTTCAAATAATTCAAAATTTAAACTATTCAAATTTGAAAACTACGGCACTAAGAGAAAGTTTGTAATTTTTGTACCTAAAGCAAAAATATTCACAAAGAAACTCTAAATACACAAAAAACAACACAAAAATAAATAAAGAAAAAATAAATTAAAAGCCCGCTTACTAGGCCAGAGCGGCCTGCATACGACTAGAAACCCAACCTGTTGTTGGGCTGTGATGCAGCCCACAAAGGCCAAGTGGGCCCACAGGCAGCAACAACACGTAGGCCCAAGAGGGCCTGCTTTGGAGAGGAGTTGAGAGAGCGACCGCACGGGGTTTATAAACCAGTGCGGTCGCCTCGGCTAGCGAGGTGGGACTAAACTTGTCAAGACCGCACTGCTGCTAATAAGACTTCTTTAGTACCGGGTCGTGGCACAAACCGTACTAAAGGGGGCCTTTAGTACCGGTTTGTGCCACCACCCGGTACTAAAGGGGTCGCTTCCGCCGCTTGGCTGGTTGAAACTGGCCTTTAGTACCGTTGGTGGCACAAACCGTACTAAAGGCCCTCCTATATAAACAACACTTACGAAAATTTCAGTTTCTCATCCGCTTTTCTCCTCTCGCACTGCCGCCACGCCGCCTCAGATGTCTCCATCCTCGCCGCCGCCCTGCCGCCGCCCGCCCCCATTGTCGCCGCCTGTCGTCCCGTCCCCTCGCTATCCCTGCTGTCACCGCCGCCCGCCCCTGCCCATCCTGCTGTCGTCCCTGTCCCGTTGTCGGCGCCGCCAGACGTCCCGTCGCTGTTGCCGCCGCCCGGTCCGTCTCGTCTCGCCCCGCTGCCGCCGCCGACTGCCCCTGTCCCTGCTGCCGCTATCCTCGTTGCCGCCACGCCTGCAGCCGCCCCGCCTGCCAAGCTGCCTGCCCCCCGCCGCCGCCCTGCCGTCCCTCGCCTCGCCGGTGAGCGCACACACACACACATACATTTTTTTTTTTTTTAGTTATACAAATAGTTAGAAATTTTTTGTTTTTAGAAATTGTTAGAAATTTTTCTATTTTTCAGAAATAGTTAGAAATGTTAGAATTGTTAGAATAGTTAGAAATGTTAGAATAGTTAGAAATGTTAGAATTGTTATACAAATGTTAGTTATATACATAGAAATGTTATAATTTTTTTTCTGTTTTTTAGTTATAAAAATATTAGAAATGTTATAGAAATGTTAGTTATATATAGCATTGTTAGAAATGTTAGTTATATAGAAATGTTAGAAATTTTAGTTATCAAAATCCAATCATTAAAAAAATGTTACTTTTTGCAGGCATATAGCTAGTATTTGTTCTCGACGATGCCCGACCCGCATCCTCGTCGTCGATACGTCCGCGACGACGTCCGGCTGACCCATGTCCGGGACTAGGCTCCGCCGGGCTGGCACTGGGAGGTACTGCCTGGAGGGGCGCGCCGCTTGATGAGGAACCTGGCCCCGGGTCCCGTCGTCGACCCTGATCTCGCTTTGATGGCTTTCGCAGGGGCAGTTTGGTGCGGAGGGAGCCGCCCGCCGAGGTGGTACGTCGCCGTGTCAGGGGGGAGGACGAGCACGTCCATCGCTACATGGTTGCGTTAGAGGGCCGCAGGTTCTCCAATACCTGGCAGTTTCTTCAGGGATCTCACTTTAGCTATGATCCTGTGAGGGTTCCTTCTCTTTGGGTGTCCACAGCCCGCGCCGCAGGAACCACGAGTGTCCTATATTCTTCTGTAGTATTCGATCTTTATTAACTACCTAGCCAGTGATGTATTCGAGATTATATCTATTATTCGAGACGATGTATTCGAGATTATATCTATTATTCGAGACAATGTTTTCGAGATTATATCTATTATTCGAGACGATGTATTCGAGATTATATCTATTATTCAAGACGATGTAATTTGAATACTAAATTGTTTTATATTTCTTTTGGATTAGTTAAATAAAAGCTATGGCGGACAATACCGGCAGAGAGGGAGAACAGGCCATGTTCGATATGATACGCCATCCTCACGGGCCGATGATGATCGAATGAAGAAGATTATGACGGCTCAATTTCTAAACAACATCGGAGAGGGTGATATGATATTCGATCGCGACGAATCGAATTGATGAAGTCATGAACTATGATTATGATGATGACGAAGAAAATGTTGATCTTGAAACAACAAAGACCGCGAGGTATATATATTTATATAAGCAGCATCCGTGATCATCACATGTTTTAAATGACTTGAAGATATATTAACGAATCGATCTTTGTTCTTTCAGCCATCCGGATCGAGCAAATCTTCGCAAAAGGACGGAACGAGGCCCGAACAAAAAGTTGAAGGAGGGCGAAAAGTACAATATCGAGGCAATCAGACCTAATGGCGAACCATTAGCGCCTAAGAAGATTGCGGACAAGTTCGTTCGTCAAGCGGAGTTGTTGTGAAGGACCAACTCCTGATCTCCCTTCAAGAATGGAGAGAGCCAGCAAAAGACAAAAGACAAAAGACAAAGACAAAAGGACGCTGCTCCACGCCCGATGTTACTTTTGTCGACAAAAGACAAAAGAACTGCTTTGGGATACTCTCATGGACCATTTCACCCTACCGATCATTTCACGTAGCGTATGTGCGAAAAGTCAAGGACGCTGCTCTTAGGAAGATGGTGGTTGCATTCAAGAACCACAAGAATCGTGAATGGGACAAGTACGCCAAGGAGGAAGGAAGACTCCAGATTCGAGGGAACACTAGAGAACCAACGTGCTCATTGGGACGATTTCGCGAAATTCAAGGATTCGGAATTAGCTAAGGAACGGTCGAGAATAAACAAGAAGAATGCCGAAAAAAGGATAAGTTCCATAAGTCGGGGCTGTGGCTATGCGGTGGCAATGCCTAAGTGGGATAAGTCCGAGAAAGAGATGGAGGATGCAGGTGTCACCCGTTACTAAGAGCTGGCCCCAGTGCAGGACTTGGTTCTATGCGCATGGGGGAGTTGGACCCAAGACAGCAATGTTTCGACGAGGGCAAGTCTAAAGGGAGCCGACGATGTGATACTTGTTGCAATAGAAGAGGCACGATCGGGGTGTTCCAGCCCAACAGAGAGAACGACGAGCTTAGGCGTGCCCTGGAAATCTGAACACCCGGAAGAACACAAGGCAAGGGCGCTATTCCGTGGTATGAGGGGTTTTCAGACCGAACAACGACTACGTAACCTGCAAGGCGAGAAAGAAGATTATGGAGGAGAAGGAGAGGAAGATGGAGGAGGAGCAGAGGAAGCGGGACTATGAATGCCTTCAAGGACTAGAAGCAAGTCAAGCGGAATTGGCAACAAATTCCAGCGGCAGCAGAGCAGATCGACTCACTTAGCCAGCAAAGGGGTCTCAAAGAATGCAGCAGCTAGCGGATGATCCAGCATTGATAGCACCGCCCATCCATGCCGAGAAGCAGCGTGGGTTCCACCGGACGACGCAATGCTGGATAGATACCCGTGGATGACATCACGATAACACTAATCATGAGCTACACGTCAAAATGAAGAACATATCCATGAAGGTGGCGGACGCCGTTGCTTTTACAAATCCCCCAAGGCAACCTTCCATTGCAACCCGATTCCAGAGGGCTATGCTCGTGTCTTGGTTGATGAGGTGGTGGACCCATATTCGAGCTACAGCTTGACATTCCCGGAGGTGACGACGAGCACTTTCTGGAGAGGCCAAACATCGATCATCCTATGGAAAAGGATTGCATCATCTTCAAGGCCACCGACACCGCCACCGACTCCTCGTCAAGTCCGCCACCGAGTCAGCAGACTCCGCTCCTGCAAGTCCACCAAGTCCGCAAAGTGTCGAGCCACCTCCTCCTCCAAGTCCGCCACAGCGTCGACGTCCACCTCCTCCAAGTCCGCACAACCTCAGCCTCCTCCTCCAAGTCCGCAAAGTGTCGCCACTCCTCCTCCTCCAAGTCCGCCACAGCGTCAGACGCCCACCTCCTCCAAGTCCGCACAACCTCAGCCACTCCTCCTCCAAGTCCGCACAACTTCAGGCCACCTCCTCGTCCAACTCAGCCCGTCACCGCCTCCGCCGCCAAAGAATCGCAGAAGAGAAACCCTGCAGCTATGGTGCGAAGCGGCACGAGTCGAGGTAGTACAGAAGTACAGACGGAGGCAAGCGATATAAATATGGTCCAAGCCTCACGCCTCTTCCGCAGAGGCCTTATGACAGGTCCCGGAGGAAAACGCAGCCATATCAAGGCCTGTGGAAGCCCATTTTGCACCAAACCGCCACCGCCGCCAAGGGAGAAAGTGCTCGAGGAAACGATTGACCACTTCATTCATATGGCTCAACCACCAGCTCCCAAGCCTAGTTGACACAGACTATGAGCGCCACATCGAAGTTAAATCGAGCACGCTCACGTAAGGAGGCGAGCTCGGATCGAGCAAACAACAAGCAGCTGTCAAAAATGCGGAAAACCATTCCCGGCTGGGAGAATAGGCGGCGAATCGATCCCTCGCTTGTTGTGCCAACAACACGTGATAAAGACGCTGCGCCCAATATTATTGTGGGCAAACAGTTTACGCTCCCGAGGTGGGCAATGTGGTAATAACCAAGGACCATATAATGCAGGCTGAAGTTCTCAACATCATCATGGGCAACTCCTCGAGATCGAGCCCATGCCTGTGCTTACAGAGGATGAAATAAAACGGAAATATGTCCGGGGCCAACCTTTGGTCAAGCTGCACAAGGTCAAGAACCTCCCAATGAGAATGTATGAATTGCATCAATGGTACATGAACATTACCAAGATTTCCAATCGATTGTCCTCATGGTGAATGTCAAGGAGGAGCATTACTTCCATGAGAAAGCTCGTCTGCTGAGTATTCTGAATCGTTTCAGTTATACAATCAAGACGCTTTCTCGACAAATCTATCGCCGCTATTGTCTCGTAAGTGATTTCTTTCTGTAATTTAAGTCTCAAGCTAGCTGTAGTGATCCTTTTGATCAATCATTACCTGTAATTATCCTCACTATATTCTTTTACGTGGTATTATGCATGATGAAGATGTATGAAATGAGAAAAGGTGGACGCTTTGGCATTGGGTTCATTGACCCAAACACCGTTAATGGATACACATGAAAATAAATCCACATCATCAAAAGGCCGTAGAGGACAACATGCTAGAGTTCTTGAAGCGCCTCAAATACAATGAAGATATACTACTTCCTTACAACTTCTAGTGAGTCACACTGTCTTGTACTAGAAATTCTCTGTTTTTGCCTACTAGCTAGCTACATGTTTTTGCTTACATATGCCCGCTTAATTAAGACATGCAAACGTGTGCATGCAGATTTCATCGGATCTTGTGTATCATTAAAGTTGACGCCTTGAAACAGTTGAAATGTCGGACTCACTACTCAAAGCAAATACTGACTATAACATCTTGTTTGGGATAGTCAACAGGTAATTTCAATCATTATTAACTATATATCTCGGCCTATTTAGTTCGTCATTTCATGATATGAACTATTTAATAACCCCTTTATTCATTTTCTTTGTCGGCGGGCAGGGCTTGGGCAAGGTTCATCAGCGTCATGGAAGGCGAATGGAAAAAAAGCTTAAATGGTTTCGACCCAAGGTAAGTAATTAAGTAGTACTAGCTAGCTAGCTGCCATCTCTTTAATTATCATGCTTGATTAATTATTATCTGATCAAATTCCATTCTCAGAAAGGCCCTGCAGCAGCGCAGGGACTGATCTGTGTGCATTCGGGTTTGCGAGAACATTCGCATGATGGCGTCCGAAAGGAGCATATCTCAAATACAGGAATGGGTACGCTTGTCAGAACACTATTCACAATTTTTACACCATTATCGATATCTAGTCACACAACTAATACACATGCATATTGATCTCCTTCTTAACAGTTCACAGAGGTGCGGGACAAGCTCCTAGAAACGGAGCTCGTAGAAGCACTTCAAGAGGAAATAGCGGGATTTTTGCTCGACCAGGTCATAAATCCGAAGGGAGAATACTATTACCCGCTACCGCCCCATGAAAACCACTTCCAATTGTCATCGTGTTCAAGGCACCAATTAGGCTAATGCCACTGGCTCCAAAGGCAACATGCATATGTAGGAGAAATTGTATATAGCTATACATGTGTGTATGTGTGAATTAATTAATGTGGTGGTTTGTGAGACATTGATGATATATATATGCATGATTGGTTCTACTAGAAATTCTATATATATATATATATATATATATATATATATATATATATATATATATATATATATATATATATATATATATATATATATATATATATATATATATGCATAACGTGTACAATGTGTAGTATCGTAAAATACCAAAGAAACGAAAAAGAATTAAAATGGAAACACAAAATTAAATGAAAAGAAATCATAAAACTAAAACCCCCAAACCTTATAGTACCGTTGGTGTTACCAACCGGTACTAAAGGGATCCCTGCCCCTGAGCTGCCTCGTGCCACGTGGTTGGCCTTTAGCACCGGTTCGTGCTGAACCGGTACTAAAGGGGGGGCCTTTAGTGACCACACTTTAGTGCCGGTTGTGGAACCGGCACTAAAGGGCCTTACGAACCGGTGCTATTGTCCGGTTCTGCACTAGTGGGATGGCCGGGGGGGTGCCAAGCACGGCAGTGCGGTGAGGTTGAGGGGAGGGCGCAGGCAGGGGAGGAATACTAGGCCGATGGTCGCTGGCGTTTCGAGGAAGATCGTCAACACTGACTGGCTGGAGGTAGATGAAGGCGATCTGCCCGTTCTTTGTACATCGGACGGTGCAGAAAAATTGACTGGCCTATTTGCTTTCAATCATCGTTATTTTCATAGAACTCTGTAGTAATTTAGTGTGCCATGCATGTTGTAGAGCTATCATATGTCTCCGTCATTTATTTCTCACCGACCTGCTATCTCGCTACCTTTACACTATACTAATTGTGCACACACTTCACCCATACTCACACTATTGTTTTTTATGCATGGGTTCGCACTACGCAGGGTTGATGAATGCGAGAAAGAAAAGATGAAGTCGCCCAAAGTAATTCAAAGATAAGCACTAAGCGTTTCAGCTCTAGTGGGTGCAAGGTCGCAGCTTGGAGACCGTAAACGTAGCTCAGAGTTGATGATCTCAATTGCCACACATAACCATCCTGTGTGCTTGCTTTAACTTCACACTGTCAAATGTGGTTGCATGTTGCATATGGTGTCTAGCTTGTATTGCTTCCAATTTGGTTAAATTGCATCTGCTTACTTTACACATCATACCTTTGATAATGACATGCCTTCCTGTTTTTGATACATACTACATATGTCTATTAACCATGTTCAGACATCAAAGTAATGCTCTTTTGTATCCCTCGTTAATCACTTATGATGAGACAACACCCGAGTGGGTTACTGTGAGACGCCCTACTCATTTAAAGAGTGCAGTGTCATCCTCCCCACATGATTCTCAAGAAACAACAAGGCTAAATGAAGATAGTCAATGTAGATCTCTAGTTGATCACCGCAATTCCCCCACACCAGCATCGCAGGTGCTTGCTCTTACTTGGCAGTGCGATATGTGGTTGCATGTTGCATATGGTGTCTACCTTGTAATGCTTCTAATTAGGGTAAATTGCATCTGCTTAGTTAACAAATTATACCTGTGAATATGACATGCCTTCCTGTTTTTGGTACATACTATGTCTTTCTATTAACCATGTTCTTACATCAAACTACTTTTCTTGTGTATCCCTCATCAATGCTCCTAATTTGTCAAGTTGCATCTCCTTAGCTTACACATTATACATGTGAATATGACACGCCTTCCTGTTTTTGGCAGATACTACATCTGCCTATCACACCATGTTCTTACATCAAACTATTGTTCTTGTGTATCCCGCGTCTATCGCTTATGATGAGACAGTCACGCGTGTGGGTTAATATGAGATGCAATACTCTTATAAAGAATGCAATTTCATCCTCTCCACATGATTCTCAAGAAACAACAAGCCTAAATGAAGATATTGAATGTAGCTCAGACTGAAGACCGCACTTCCCTACACCACCATCACAGTGCTTGCTCTAACTTCGCAGCAGTGATATGTGGTTGCATGTTGCATACTGATGTGTAGCTTGTAATGCTTCTAATTAGGTAAATTGCATCTGCTTAGTTTACACACTATACCGTGAATATGACATGCCTTCCTATTTTTGGTACACACTACATCTATGTGTTAACCTTGTTCTTACATGAAACTACCGCTTCTTACATCCTGCATCAATCACTTACGATGAGTCACCTTTATTTGCTGCATATTGCATATTATTTCTAGCCTGTTGCCATGTATTGCTTCTAATTTGGTCAAATACATTTGTTAGGGCAACCTTTTAATTTGGCAGAGTGATATTGGTTTCATCTTTCATATGGTTTCTAGCTTGCATCGATTCTAACAAGTTCAAGCACCTTGTGCTTAGTTTACACTTTATACATCATACATGTCAATATGTCACGCCGGCCTGTTTTTCATACATATTCCATCCTCCTATCATGTGGCTGCCTTACATGAAAGTAGTGTTCACAAGATCATGCATCAATGAGTTCGAAGAGCAAATTTTATTCCTTTTCTTGTGGGTTTGACTTGACAAGGCAAAATCAAGAAAGAGGAAGGAAAAGAGTAAGGAAGGCGATGATGGTGGTCCTCTGCAGCAACGTAAATGGAGCATCGATAACGATTCTCCTTGTACTGATAGTGCATTACAAGGTCCAAGTCTCTGCTCCCCTACTCCACCATCCAAGGTGCTTGCTCTAACTTGGTAGTGTGATATCTGGTTGCATGTTGCATATGGTGTCTAGCTCAGATTGCTCCTAATTAGTGTAAATCATCTGCTTAGCTTACACATGATACATGTGAATATGACATGCTTTCCTGTTTTTGGTACATATTATATCTGTCTATCACACCATGTTCTTACATGAAACTACTCTTCTTGTGTATCCTACATCAGTCACTTATGATGGGACACCTTTAAGTTGGCAGTGTGATATTTGTTTGCGTCTTGAATATGATTTCTATAATGTATTGCTTCTAGTTTGATGAACGCCACCTATGACGAGACAGTTTTAACTTGGCAGAGTGATATTGATTGCACCTTCCATATGGTGTCTTGCAGTGTTTCTAATTTGCTGAAGTGCCTTCTGCTTAGTTACCACATCATAGGTGTGAATATGTCAAGTCGTCCATTTTTTCGTACATATTCCATCCTCGTATTATGACTTTACCTTTCATCAGAGTAGTGTTCGTCAGTATCATGCATGAATGAGTTCTGAAGAGCGAATGATATTCCTTTTTCTTGTCGGTATGACCTCACAATGCAAAATAATTAAAGCTGAAGGAAATTGGCAAGGCATTGGATGATGGTGGTCCTTCCGAGCAACTGAAACGGAGGTTCTCTACAGATTCTACTCCGCCATCCTCCCAACAAGATTTGCAAGACAACGCAAGGCTAGACAGTCAACGTAGTTGTGTAGATGATGAGCACATCTCCCCTACTCCACCATCACAGGTGCTTGCTCTAACTTGGCACTATTATATGTGGTTGCATGTTGCATATGATGTCTAGCTTGTATTGTTTCTAACTTTGTTGAATTGCATCTGCTTACTTTACACATAATGCCTGTGAATATGACATGTGTTCCTGTTTCTACATCAGACTACTATTCTTGCATATCCCGCATCAGCCACTTATGATAAGGCACCTTTAAGTCGCCACTGTGATATTGGTTGTGTCTTGCATATGATTTCTAGCATGTACATCTTCTAATTTGTTGAAACGCCAAACAGTTTGAACTCGGCAGAGTGATATTGGTTGCATCTTTCGTATGGTGTCTAGCTTGTAATGCTTCTAATTTGTTGAAATGCCTTCTGCTTAGTTACCACATCATAGGTGTGAATATGTCACACCATCCTGTTTTTCATACATATTCCATCCTCGCATCATGTGTTTGCCTTTCATCCGAGTAGTGTTCGTCAGTATCATGCATGAATGAGTTCTGAAGAGCGAATTTTATTCATTTTTCTTACCGGTTTGACTTCACAATGCAAAATCATTACATCTGAAGGAAATTAGTCCGGCAGTGGATGATGGTGGTCCTTCAGATCAACTCAAATAGGGGGTCTGTAACATCCCAAATTTTCAATTTGGAATGTTATACGTAGAACATCATTGCATATCATATTTTTCATTGCATTTTTGCTCGATCCTAGAAATTCTACACAACTCAAGGACCCACGGAGAGAGTTGGGGATTTTTTTTATTTTCATATTTGAGTTTTCTCAAATTTTGAAAATAGGATCATTTGATTTTAATTATTTTATCTTCAATTATTTCTACTACCAAAATATGAGAGAGGGAATAAAATGACTTTCCCAAAATAAAGAAATAAAGAAGATTTAATAATAAAATCAAATCTGATTTTATTTTGGAGTTTTTCGCCTTTTTATTTGAATTTAGGAAAATATGTTTTCAAAATTGCATTTAGGCCCCAAATAAATGTTCATTAAATCCGCTTGATTTTAGAAGCCGGGAAATTTTATTTCGGATTTTTGGAGTCCGTTTAGTATTTCTTTTTATTTTTTTTCTATGCGTAATTATTTAAAAAATGCGCCATCGACCTAATCGGGTAGTGTCCGTCAGGACTCGCCCCGGAAGTTTATAAGTCGGGCAGCCCACCCGGCAAACCCTAGCCCGAGCCGCCCAGCCAATTGCCGCCACCAATACCGCCGAAGCCTCGCCGTCGCCGCCATTGACCGGACCATGGACTCATGCCCCCGCCGACGAGGTTCGCCGCCGCCTTGAACCACGTCCCGCCGGTTTTTTTAGAAAACCGGGCGGTTTTTCTTCGGTTTTTATTTCAGTTTTTTTCGGTTTTTTATTAGTTTCAGTTTTTTTTCGGTTTAGGTTAAATAGCGAACGTTCGTTCGTTTTTAACGAACGCGTTCGTCAAATTAGTTAGTTAATGAATGTTCGTTCGTTAACCCATTCGTCGTTTTTCTTTTTCTCGGATTTAATCCGCGATTTTTCTGATCGTGATTCCTGATCCGATTTTCGTTTTAGTATTACTTTTCGCTCGTTTATCGGAATCAGGCGATTCAAGCGCCTAGAGTTTCGTCTCGACACCCTCTTTCCGAATAATCTACTTAAACAAGTTTTTGCTTCTGTAAAATTTGACTTAGATCGAGATTAGTAAAACGAAGCTGTTTTCTTCCGCCGTTTGACTTTCGTTGCTTCGTTTGATTTGATTCTTTTTGCAAACCTGAGTTCTTAAGTTGAACTATCTGGTTAGATCTATTTGAGTTTTACCTGTGCGTTAGATGAGTACTTATTGTATGCTTGTTTGTTTGTCTGCGATAGAATACCCGGAGTGCGCCGCCTGTTACTTCGAGTCTCTAGGTTTCGGGGATCATCAGCAAGGCAAGTAACACTTTGATCATACCTTTTATACTACCCAGTTTTCATGCATTAGATCTATCCTCAAACATTGCATTGATTTAGGATCTAATTAAATTGTGGGATGGGAAGTAGATGAGGTATTAGCTATTACATGCTTTGTTATCAAACCCTTGGGAGTTACTTCCACGTTTGCTTATCATGCCATGCTATGCTAGTAGACGTGGATTGTGTGAGTGTATCCATGACAGATGTGAGATTGTTATTTAATGGTTTATTTAAGGTGGCAACTTAAACACACATCTGGGTGGATTGAGGCACCTGGTTTCTATCAGGACTTGCCTGTATTTCTTTGGACTGCCACCCACGCTCAAAGGGATCATGAGATTATTCAAAATAGAAACTTACGTGTGCAGCCACAAGCCATTATGGGCTCTGGCGTAGTTGAAGTTGACTAAGTTGTGCAAACTCTTACGGGTAGACTAGCAGATGTAGGGGTTGTAGGTTGGTACGGTCTACCCACATGTAAGGTGCTAGCGCTTCTGAAAGACTATGTCTCGGTCATCCGTCTCTCAAACACCATGTAGTGCGAGAAATCAAACGGAGGCGATCGAGTCTTGTGGGGAAAAGTGCGCAAACCTCTGCAGAGTGTATAAACTAATCATGGTTAGCCGTGTCCCTGGTTATGGACATCTTGAGTATCTAGTACTTGGATATCATGTGAATCTCATCATGTTATTTTAATTAATATTGTTGGGTTGTTAATGAGTATTTTTAATTGGGATTGAGAATGCTGTCAACCATTCTCAATGTTTAACAACCACCATGATAGTTAAATAAATTTTATTCCTTTGCAGTAGGGAAAATTGGCTTTCCGCAAAAACTGTAACCATAGAGCTTTTCCACCAGCCATATATGCATGTAGTATAGGCTTATCATTCCATTATTCTCTATGTGTTACATTGCCAGCATATTCCATGTCTTGACCCGTTTCGGGCTGCAACGTTTCATGTTGCGCACTTTTCGCATAACTTGAGTAAGGTGCTTAGGTCGTGGTTCTATACTAAGTGATGCTTTGTTGGAGTTGATGGACTCGCTTATTCTTCCAAGCCTTCATTGTTATCGTATTAGATGGCCTTAAGCCATATTTATTTTACTAAGTTCTCTTTTGAGACATTTGATTGTAATAAGTGTGTGATTGCTACTCATTATAAATCCTTGAGTCTTGTGTGGTGTCAAGATTCTTGATCCGTGGATGACACCGAGCACGAGATCGATATTTGAGGTCTGGTCGCTCTGAGGTCTCTACAGATTCTACTCCGCCATCCTCCCAACAAGATTCGCAAGACAACACAAGGCTGGACAGTCAACGTAGCTGTGTAGATGATGAGCACATCTCCCCTACTCCACCATCACATGTGCTTGCTCTAACTTGACACTAATATATGTGGTTGCATGTTGCGTATGATGTCTAGCTTGTATTGCTTCTAACTTGAATTGAATCTGCTTAGTTTACACATAATGCCTGTGAATATGACACGTGTTCCTGTTTCTAGAACATACGTGTACATGATGAGCACATCTCCCCTACTCCACCATCACAGGTGCTTGCTCTTACTTGGAACTGTTATATGTGGTTGCGTTTCCCGTATGATGTCTAGTTTGTATTGCTTATGATTATGTTGAATTGCATCTGCGTAGCTTACAACTTATACCTGCAACGATCACTTACCCATAAGACACATTTAACTTGGGACTGTGATGTAGGTTGCATCTTGCATTGTCTTCTAGCTTGTCTTGCTTGAATTTCTTGAAATGGCACTTACGACGAGACACTTTTTACCTGATAGAGTGATATTGGTTGCATGTTCATATGGTGTCTAGCTTTCATTTCTTCTAATTTTGTTGAAATGCCTTCCGCTTACTGTTTTTTCATATATATTCCATCCTCCTATCGTACGTGTGAATATGAAATGCTGTCTTTTTTTATATATATTCCATCCTCCTATCCTGCGCTTGCCTTACATCAAAGTAGTGTTCGTCTCTATCATGCATCAACCAGTTATGCAGAGCAAATTTTATTCATCTTCTTGTGGTTTTGACTTCATAAGGCAATATCAGAAAATAGGAAGGAAAAGAGTAAGTTAGGGGATGTTGGTGGTCCTCCGCACCGACGCTGTCGTGGTTCTAAGTCTAACAGTAGAATGGGGGGTAGGTATGTAGAGGCAAGATCTTAGCTATGGAAGAGTTGTACACGCAAGTTTTATGAGTTCAGGCCTTTCTCGGAGGAAGTAAAAGCCCTACGTCTCGGAGCCTAGAGGGAGTCGACTGGATTATATGCGTGTAAGTTACAGGGGGTGCGAACCCTTGTCCTAGAGGAGGGGGGTGGCTTATATAGAGTGCGCCAGGACCCCAGCTCCCCTCCCTTACACAGGGTTAAATGTACATCAAGAGGGGGGCGTTACTGGTAACGCCAGCAATAAAGATACATAATGACCATTAAATCTATGACTTAATTCCCGACCGTTGCAGTGTAGAGTGGCTCTAGATCTTCTGGTAGTCGAGTGATAGTCTTCATGGTCGAGTGAATTCAAGACTGCCGAGTGGAACATAGCTTCATGGTCGAGTGGATGATGATTCTTCTTCAAATGCTTCTGGTTTTTTAAGAGATGTCCTTGGGGAGGGTATCTTGGACAGGTCCATGACCCTACCCTAGGTACATAGCTTCATCATTAGCCCCCAATGGATCAGGGTTTGAGTGGGGAAGGAGTTGAGAACACTTCCGACTTGTTTTTCGTGCTACGAGTATATCTTGTTCTGGATCAATGAACCGAGGTGACGATACCAACTTCTTTTTCAGTCGCCTTGATCCATTCCTAGTTTTTGTCGAGTGAACTTTTATTGGAAGAGTTCCGAGTGATGATGTGGAGGAGATCTTCCGTCTGACAAGTTGTTCCGCTGTCCGCGGATTTCGTGGGATTAAAATTTTGGGAAGCGCGCGGGGCGGAGGAGGCCGCAGTAATCAGGCTGGATTATGCAGGGCCGCCTTGATTTCCGCGCCGCCTTTTTTGCCACCTATCATGCGCGCGACTGTTGCGGGTTGGATAAGATTGCCTGGGCCTACAAATCAGTCACTTGGAAGTAACCTCATATAAGGCGCCGGACCAGGGCTTTTGAACAGTGCGCTCTCATTTTTCTTCTTCTTCCTCAGAGTTCTCCGCTGCACTTGCTTTCGCCCTAGTGCCGCCGTTCAGTTCAAGATCCATCTGTGGCGATGGGGAAAGAGAAGACGGTGGCTCTCGAGCGCGCGAAGAAGGCGACGGCGAAGGCGAAGGGGAAGAAGTCCAGCCGGGGCGGATCTTCCTCAAGGTGCGCCTGCCGCGGGCTGGATCGAGGCGATTGGATTAAGCTCGGCGATCCGCCAGGACGACATCGACGACCTGGTCGAAGGGGGACTGATTCCCCACGAATCGGCGCGGCTCCCGGGGAACGAGACCGAGCCGTAGACGCGAGAGGGTGAGTGCGTCCTCATCGCCACTCACATTGACCGCGGGTTCTCCTTGCCTCCTCACCCTTTCTTCCGAGGTTTCTTGAATTTTTTCGGGGCGCAACTCCATCATTTCACCCAAAACACCATTGTGTACCTTGCTGCCTTCGTGTCTTTGTGTGAGAATTTCTTGGGCTGCCGACCCCACTGGGGCCTCTTCAAGCACATCTTCACATGCCGCTCCCAGTCGGTCAAAAAGGCAAATCCGAGTGATGAAAGGACACATGTGATCCAAATGTGCGGGGGCCTTGGGATTCAGATGAGGGGCAAAAGTTCTTTTCCAGCCATGATTCTTCCCGACTCGGTCCGTGGGTGGCAGTCGACCTGGTTCTACTGCAAAGACCAGCCGACTCCAGGGCAGTCGATTGGACTTCCCCCCTTTTTCTTTGGCCCGAGTGGGGAAACCCTCCCCTTTGAAGGTGATCCCAGAGGAGAAGGCACAAGTAAAGGTGCTGGTCAATCGAGTAGTTCAACTTGTCCGCGATGGGGTGGCTGGTATGGATTTGCTTTGGAGGTTTTCCTTGACAACGCATCCAACCGCTTCAAGCTCGTGACCATCCGATGTGGATGTATTCGGGCACTGATGACACCACTCGGACTCATCCGGAGGAGGTCGACGAGACCACGTCGGAGGGGTGGCTGATGAGTATCACAGGAAACAAAGAAAACCCCAGGGGAGCCAGGAGAATTCCTCCACTCGACCAATCTTACGAATCAGACAAGGTCCAATTCTGAATTACCGATTGTAATCTTAATTTATTCGCATAGTTGTTTATGTTTTACCGACTGACTTTGTCCTGCTTGTTTTCTTCCAGACTCTTACCGAAATGTACTCGATGCCCAACAGAGAGCAGGAGCAGGATCCGAAGGGCGAGGCAACCGGAGGCGAAAGCGGCGAATGGTATTCTGACGGAGAGGGAGACGGAGAGAGTGACGACTCGAGTGACGAAGAAGAGGTTGGCTCTCCTCCCCGCAGGGAAAGGCGATCCAAGCTTGCTCAAGATCCAGCGAGCGCCCATGACAAGGCGATCGTTCCGACTGGGCAATCGTCAAAGCGTCATCGGACATCCTCTCCAGCACCAACTGAGAAGGCTCCAAAGCAGACCAAGGTCGTCGCGCAGAAGACTCGGAAGGCGCTGCCAAAAATCAAGATTGACATTCCTGTTGCCTCTGCGTGAGTGTTCTTCTTTCGCTTTTACTCGACGCTCTGCGCTGTTTATCTTTCCTTTGGTTTGATCGAATGAACCTCAAAATTGGCAGTGCCGCTACCTCTAGGACTTTAGCTTGTAGAAACGAGGATGACGAAATGGAAGACGCGGTCACCTCCAATCTGGGTACAATCTTTGTTATTCTGTCGTCCTTTTGTCGACTGAACTATGATATATCCGATCGGGCGATGAAATGTTGGCGACTGAACTTTTTGTAGCTCCCAACGTTATTGACCTCCCCAACGATGATGATGATGAGCCGCAGAGGCCCTTGGGGAGAAGAAACAGGAAAACGTCCGCTGGCAAGACACCTCGCCGGCGCCCGATGGCGGAACCGCGATTCAGGGCGCGGTGGCGTAATCGGACTTCCGTTTCTTTCGTTATAATGCCGTCGAGTGCTCGACCTTTTGCGTCAGCCGCGCATGGTCCTGCCAATCCACCTTCAGTTTTTGCTACACATCACGTCCCAGAAGATGAAGTGGGTGCTGCCAAACAAGCTATACGCCAAGCAAGCATCATGATGGAGAAGATGAAGATGGTGCGGGATGTCAGCCAGGCTACTTATGATGCCAGCTCCGCTCTCCAGGGCAACGTTCAGGTTAGCAGATTGTCGACTGACTCTCTTGACTTCTTCTGTTAGGATATGGTACCTGAAAACTCTCTTTCCAAGGATCTTCGCTTCTGTACCCACTGGGTGTTTCGAGTTGTCACTGAGCAAATTCATACTTAGAGCTGAATCTGATGTTGTTGTCGATTGAATTTTTTGAACTAGTGGGGGCACGCTAAGTGCACCCACTGGGTGTAGTCCCCGAGACTATGGTGGACTGCGGGCAGTTGACTGTAGTCTTGAATTTTGAATTTCTTCACTCGGTCTGAGCAGGTCATGTCGATTGGATTTTTGAACTAATGGGGGCACGCTGAGTGCACCCACTGGGTGTAGTCCCCGAGACCGTGGTCGACTGATGGCAGTCGACTATGGTCTGAAGAATCTGTTTGTTGTTGTCTCTCTCTCTTTTCTGCACTCGCGCTGAAAAAGGCCTTGTCGAGTGTAAAACGAACCAAAGGGGACGCTAAGTGCACCCACCGGTGTAATCCCCTTAGACAAGCTGTTGGATGTTTGATTCGGCAGTAGTCTTAGAATTTGTTGGCTTTATCCCTTTACCTCTCTCAAATAACCAATCTTTTATCTAGTCGAATGACTCATTCCTTGACTGCAGAAATCTTGTGGTCTTGGAGCTCGCTTTGCTGACTTGGAGAAACAGCAGATTCAACTCAACCTTGACCTGGAGTTGGCCAAGACAGAACTGCAGAAAGCCAAGGATGACGCCAATGGTAAGAAAGACTTGTCGACTGGTTTGTCTTCGATCTGGATTTCATTTTGCTCTTTCTGAATCAAGCATTATTTTTTTCCAGAGAAACTGAACCAGGCTCTGGCCAAAAAGGATCAAGATCTGGCTGCCGCGCAGAAGAAGGCTGACGAAAAAACTGCTCCGGGTGAACAAAAGCTGGCTTCAGTCGGCAAATTGGAGGAAGAAAACGCCAAGATAAAGTCTGCCCTGGACGAAGCCAACAAGGAAGTAACCCGCTTAAAGAAGGACAAGGTCAATCTGAACGAGAGGATGGAAGGCATTGCTCCTAGGAGGGATGATCTGGAAAGTTATCTGAGGAGCCTTGCCAAGAAGCTGTTCATCAAGCTTGAAGGTATATACTCTGTTCCGACTGGTTTATCTTCGTCGACGTGGCATACGACTATTGACTCATCCTCGGATTGTGCATGCAGAGTTTTGCCGAGATTTCAAGGAGGAGACCGGGCGAATTGAACCAAGCTTGGACCCCATCAACTCCCCCGTGAAAGATGAAGCTGCTATGATCTTGCTCCGACTGGAATCCCGCATCGACGGTGTTGTTGACTACCTTGCTCGACTGAAGGTCGCAATATCGCGGATCAACACAGCACTCTGGCCAAGGGCAACACACCCGAATGACCTCGAGTCTATGATGACTCGAATTAACGAGATCCCAGGTCGAGTGCAGGAGTGAAAAAAGTCTTCTGCCCGGTGCGGTGCTGATATGGCTCTGTCTTTGGTTCGTGTCCATTGCAAGGAGGCGAGAGAAGAGAAGCTGGCGGTGATCAAGGTTGCCAATACCAAGAAGCATGACTTCCAATCCTTCATGGAGACTTTCATTGCGGCTCGGATTGCTGATGGCATTGACCTGGATGAATTCGTCGAGCCTGCCACCCCTCCTCCTGCGGAGTGAACAAACTTTTATGCTCCACCTTAAATTTGCCTCGGGATGCCGAGTGGTTTTTGTAACCGTTAAACTCTTTCGGGCTGAGTGCCCGAGTACTTCTGCGGTCTTGAACTTTTAGGGTTCGTCCGGACTTGATTTATCTCAGGATATGCTTGCGATTGCTTTTGGAATTTGTTCTACACTTGGAATGACCTTTGTGTTTGAGATGCAGCTCTAAAGTGGAGACTTAAATCGACCTGCGCCTCGTCGTCCTTGCAGACAAGGATGGAGTGCACGTTGTATTTGTGGTGTAGCTCCGAAGGAGAAGGTTGCGGTCGACCTGCACCTCGTCGTCCTTGCGGATAGGGATGGTGCGCACATTGTATTTGTCGTGTAGCTCCGAAGGAGAAGGTTGCAGTCGACCTGCACATCATCGTCCTTGCGGATAGGGATGGAGCGCACATTGTATTTGTGGCGTAGCTCCGAAGGAGAAGGTTGCAGTCGACCTGCACCTCGTCGTCCTTGCGGATAGGGATGGAGCGCACGTTGTATTTGTGGCGTAGCTCCAAAGGAGAAGGTTGCAGTCAACCTGCACCTCGTCGTCCTTGCGGATAGGGATATGTTTCGAACTTAGGCGAGTATAAGACTGCATCTAAGCCTCCGAGTGGGAGGATCGCTCACCACTCGGTATGATTTTTCAAAGTTAGGCGAGTACTGGACTCCAGCTAAGCCCCCGAGCGGGAGGATTGCTCACCACTCGGTAGGATTTTTTTAAACTTAGGCGAGTACCGGACTGCAGCTAAGCCCCGAGTGGGAGGATTGCTCACCACTCGGTAGGATTTTTAAACTTAGGCGAGTCTTGGACTGCAGCTAAGCCCCGAGTGGGAGGATTGCTCACCACTCGGTGGGATTTTAAACTTAGGCGAGTCTTGGACTGCAGCTAAGCCCCGAGTGGGAGGATTGCTCACCACTCGGTGGGATTTTTAAACTTAAGCGAAACGGATTCGCAGCTAAGCCCCGAGTGAGAGGCTTGCTCATCACTCGGTGGGATTTTTAAACTTAGGCGAGCTTGGACTGCAGCTAAGCCCCGAGTGAGAGGCTTGCTCACCACTCGGTGGGATTTTTAAACTTAGGCGACTCTGGGACTCAGCTAAGCCCCCGAGTGAGAGGCTTGCTCATCACTCGGTAGGATTTTTTAAACTTAGCCGAGTACTGGACTGCAGCTAAGCCCTCGAGTGAGAGGCTTGCTCACCACTCGGTAGGATTTTTTAAACTTAGGCGAGTACTTGGACTGCAGCTAAGCCCCCGAGTGAGAGGCTTGCTCACCACTCGGTAGGATTTTTATAAACTTAGGCGAAACGGATTTGCGGCTAAGCCCCCGAGTGAGAGGCTTGCTCATCACTCGGTAGGATTGTTTTTAAACTTAGGCGAAACGGATTCGCAGCTAAGCCCCCGAGTGAGAGGCTTGCTCATCACTCGGTAGGATTTTTTTTAAACTTAGGCGAAATGGATTCGCAGCTAAGCCCCCGAGTGAGAGGCCGACTCACCACTCGGTGGGATTTTTTTACACTTAGGCGAAATGGATTCGCAGCTAAGCCCCCGAGTGAGAGGCTTGCTCACCACTCGATAGGATTTATTCAAACTTAGGCGAAACGGATTCGCAGCGAAGTTACCCACTGGGGGATTTCAAACGTAAACAAAAGCAACAACAAATTGTTTAGGAAGATTATAAAGCTCTTGTCTTTGATAAACAAACTACAAAGGTATTTCTTACTACATCTCATCCGAGTGAGTACTTAAGCATAAAAGGGGCGGAGCAGCTCCGCACTCCAAGCTCATGGCTCGTCTTTCTAATGCTCGACATTGTAAAGACGGTATGCTCCATTGTGGAGAACTCTGGTGACAATGAAGGGACCTTCCCAAGTAGGGGCGAGCTTGTGTGGTTTCTGTTGATCTACCCGAAGAACCAAGTCTCCCTCTTGAAAGGCTCGACCCCTCACGTTTCTGGCGTGGAATCGATGAAAGTCTTGCTGATAAATGGTCAACTGGATCAAAGCCATCTCTCTTTCCTACTCTAGGAGGTCAACTGTGTCCTGCCGAGCCTGTTCCACTTCATCTTCAGAGAAGAGCTCGACTCGTGGTGCATTGTGAAGTAAGTCACTCGGCAGAATAGCTTCAGCTCCATAGACCAAGAAGAATGGAGTTCGGCCAGTCGACCGATTGGGAGTTGTCCTTAGACCCCAAAGAACTGATGGAAGTTCATCAACCCAGGCGCCTGCTGCGTGCTTGAGATCACACATCAGTCAGGGTTTCAATCCTTTGAGAATTAGGCCATTTGCTCTTTCTGCTTGTCCATTCGACTGGGGGTGAGCGACTGAAGCATAGTCGACTCGTGTGCCTTGAGAAGCGCAGAAGGCTCTAAACTCATCAGAATCGAAGTTCGACCCGTTTTCAGTGATG